>CAEGAG010292324.1:0-63410 GCA_903067065.1 Brachyrhaphis terrabensis
AAAATGACATTAAAACAGTTTTTTTTGCATTTTTAATCTAATGAATTTTGCGGTCCTCCAGTGGTTTAAGTTTGCCACTTTTTGCCCCCTCAGGGCAAAAAGTATGAACACCTCTGCTTTGCCTCCAACAGCCGGGTGCTACTTGTAAAGATTTTTGTCTGGTTACCCCGGCTGTGGTCTTACCCTGCTGCTGCTTTCAACCCGTTCCATGACGGCTGCAGTTCCTGTCTGGGCCGGAGCGACAGGAGCTGGCTGCCTGATGAGGAAAGCACACCGCTGGAGACGCGGTCCAGCCTGAGCCGACGCTGGTGTTGGGTGGGTGGGGCGGTGGGGGGGGGGGCTGGCTGCCCAAGAGGTGGTCTGCAAAACACATTAAGCTCCTCACCTCATGCCGGATAGGTGTTTGAGTCACATGCTGGTGTGGGTAGAGTAGTGGGAAAAAAGTGAAGAAGAAAAGCTTACCTGAAAAATACATCAGCGTTCTAGAAATGATTCCTCCTGATTTATTCGGTCAGATACTTAAAGTATGGAGAACTTTTACTGCTTTGAAGTACAACACCTGCTGCTCCTCCTCTCTCTCCCAAACCAAACAATCCAGGACTAGGAAATGACCTAAAGCCAAATTAATGTGAAAACAATTTCAACAACTTTGTGTGATTAATACCATCCAGCTCACATATTTCACCAACGTAAGTGTATCAGGGTTTGTTTGTTTTTTTTGCACCGACAAGAAATATTTGGTAAAAGGCAAGAAAAACCATTGGTTCCTCCATCTGGAAAAGTTACGTTCTGAGCAGTGGAAATTAAGAGTTCACATTTTGATGCTCAGGATTTTGCTCATGAGGATTAAATCAGCGGGCTGCACAGTGGCACAGTTGGTAGCACTGTTGCCTTGCAGCAAGAAGGTCCTGGGTTCGATTCTGCACGGAGTTTGCAACAAGCAAAAGACTTTAGTGGTTTCTCAGAAGAAAGGGACCTTAGACATAAAAATGGGGGCTACTGGTACTATTTTAATGTAACTATCTATTTCATAGTGCCACTCTATGGTTTACTGTTAAAGATAAGAACCAAGCAGGATTTCTTCTTTATGAGTAAAATTTTACAGATGAAAATGTGAAAGAAAAAGCTTATCCTCTGTCATTGCTAGCGTTATCATTCGTGGTGGCAGGCTATGTCCAAACTGTGCTCCAACAGCTATGGACTTTTAATCAACTCCACCAGATTCCAACTCCTGACTGGGGAAGGAAGGAAAAAAAATGAGATTACAGCCGACAGCTGGTGGACATTACAGACATATTTTATGACAATTTCAAGGCGGTTAAGATCTAAACCTAAAATAAAACCAGCTTCAACTCAGAAGAAATCTGTAATAATCCTCAGATCTCGATCTTTTCATGCTGGTCATAAACCTAAAATTTGATCTGGTCTGATCAGACCACCATCTTCCACATGTTTGGTGTGTTCCTTACACGGCCTGAAGCAAAACACAAGTGGGAATTTCTCCGCTATGTTTTACCAAAAACGCCAGATTTATAGATGCTGCTAGAAGTTGTCATTTAAATGGAGTTAAGGGGTTTTAATGCTCCTCTGAGACAGAGTACACGCAAAAACCACTTGGCCTAAAGTTAGCTCCAAACCTGCTCTCAAACACATCAGAACAATTTGTCCTGTCATCGCTTCTGGAGCTGGGTCGGGTTAGTCTGCCATTGATCTGCCCTATGTGTTTACACGAGACCTGAGGGCGTGTCGGCAGATGCGTTTCACTTTCTCCGCCTGCAAGCCCCAGTTGCCGCTTCGCTCTCTAATTACTTGCTGCTAATTAGAGAGAAAGACCTGCGACTGCAGGTCAAAGAACATAAAACACCTCTCAGTCTGGGAGGATTTCTCTCTTATGCTTTCCATGCGCACTGCTTTTTTCATTTCCTTTCCTTTTCCCCTTTCTCTCTTACCCCGGTTTTTCCTCCCCAGGCATCAGCAGAATTCTGATGGATCCCGTTTTATTCTTTTGGCGCAGAAGTGGAAAATGTGCTGGCATCGAGTCGGGGAAAAGTTGAGTGAAGGAAAGCTCCCAAAGCGAAGAGGGTTGGGGGGGGGGGGCAAGTTCAGCCCTGTTGCAGTTTATCTCTGAAAATTCTGACCTTTAGCAGCATCTTATCACTGAAGGAAAAAAAAAAGTCTCTCAAAAAAATGCCCAGATTTCTATTCCTACCTCTATATATTTCGTTTTAATTTGTTGCTGAAATCTTCCTTCTGCGTGGCTTTGGGACAGAAACCTGACGAGAACCCTAACAATGACATTCCTTCGCTGACCTCTCCACCCTGACTTGTAATTTGGTTTCCACCGTGGCCACGGGCAACACACTTAAAATTGCAGAGTGACGTTTTTATTCATTTTTACCTTTGGGCTCGCTTCGATCATCCCCCTCTCTTCGGTCCCATCACGAGTCACATGTGCACCCAGATGTACAGTTGCAGAAAATGGCATTTGGAAAGAAACGGTGAGTACTCACAGGGAATACCACGGGCCTCCACCGCAGCACAAAGGAACTTCTGTTGCTCCAGCCACTCTCTGTAATCTTTGGACGATTTCATGAGGTCTTTTTCTTACCCGCTATGACTACAGCTGTGGCAAACCTCCAGGCCAACTCTGACTCCGAGCAGCGGTACCACAGGGAATTCATCTAGCAAGTGAAGATGCTGAAACCAGTCATATAGGGGGGTGGCAATATCCCTGAAAGTTATTGGGGTTGAGGCTAATTCGTCAATTATATCCAAATGTGGAAACGTTTGTGGGTGTAAGAGGAAAGGCCGTCTGATTAGGTGATTTTGAGGATGAGTAGTGCTAATGAATACTACATGCACTAAATCAGGATTCACTTCCAGCTTTTCAGGAAACATCCGTCCACAGCTGAGTGAATGAAATCAACTTAAATCACCCAACAATGTGTTTTCAGCGAAAGGTCTTGTTACCGGAGAAATCTCCAGGTACCTACAGGAGAGCGGATCTAATTTATTCAGCTAGTTTCTTAAACGGCTCTAGGAGTCAACGTGATCAGAGGAAAAAGTCTCTTGGCTTCACTAATGAAAATGTCCTTAAATCTACAAACGGTCTCCAAAGTCTTTTTTGTGTAATGTCAGCCAAAAGACATCATGCTAATTACAACGTGTCACTTGTCATGCCAGATTCTACTTGATTTATAGGTTTTGGTCACTTTTTTTTTTCTTTTCCTCAGGGCAGCATTTTTATCAGGTAAAATCTCAATAGTAAACTTTATTTCAAGTGAAATATCTATAATATTGATCTACAGTGTTGGCAATAAAAACAAAAGCTATAAAATGGAGCCAAAGTTTTTCTTTTTTTTATGTTCAGTTGACACACAGATCACTGACACAAACATTAACAACATTATTTGATTTGAAGTTTTGAGTTATTTTCCACAGAAAGCATCCCTTCTTCTGTGTTTATCTTTTCTGTTTCCAAGACAAAGACACTGACAGAGTCATTGTCGCACTTAGCTCTACTGAGATCTTCTTTTCTGTAGAAAGTGCACCCAGACCAGTGTTTTGTGTGATTCTATCTTTGTTTTCTATCCTCTAAAACTCCAGTTGTCCAAGGAAGGTGGACAACCTTCCTTGGACAACTGGACAACCTATTCTGATTTATTTTTTCTTCTGTTCCTTCCCATTGTTGCCCCTTTCTTCCTCCGGAAAAGGGATTGCTGCAAAGCCATTGACTCGATGCCTTAAATAAATGGCCTTGACCAATTGACAGTCGAATCTTAAATCACCTTCTGTGTTACATGTAGGATTAGCTTAGACAATATTTATGTATAGCTATATAATGGGGATAAAATTGGACCTGTCTTTCTTTTGATTGCAGTGAACTGGAACAGCAGGAGCAAACTGAACTGAATCAGATTTGATTAGCTTTGACTGAGATATGTGTTTTTTTCTTTTCCTGGATGAGCACGAATAAAGATATTGCTGTAATCCTTCCATAAAGTGTAATCATGGCTCACTGCTCCTTGTTTAGCCGTGTTTCTTTCCTGCATCAAGATGTGGCTGGATGATTGTTGCCTTTAACTTTCTGTACTCTCTCTATACGTCTTACCACTGAAAGTCCTGCTAGCCCAGTGTTTCTGTTTCTTTATTTGAACTGACTGAAATTGAATTGGCTGGAAGATACTGTAATTTGACTGATTTCAGGTGAAGTAAAGGAAGTCACTTCATCATGGACTAGCTAAATAGCTAAATGGATTCTAGCCAAAATGTGGTTTATTAGGAATTTTGAAATATTTAATTTACAAGTGATTTCTTACTTAAAGGATTCCTTCATATGTATTTCCACCAAATGACTAAAAGAATGTGTTAATTTGATGTTTATTTAAGATGCAAAAGAAATTGAATTAAATCAGAATGTGTTTGGGGGTATTTTATATTGCATAAGCAAAATACCCCCAAACCAGACTATAGGAATCAAAATGTATGGTGTAGGTTTTGTTAATGTTTAAGAGAATCAGATATTTCAGTGCACGTTTCTAGAGAAATGTGAGACTATAAAAACCTCAATTTAACAGGTTGTTTAAAGTCCTGGTCATTATGTGAGTCATCTGCTACTTGTCAGGCCCTGATGTATTGGCTTTAAAGATGCCCATATGCATTTGATAGTCAGTAATTGTGTGCAGAACACGTCGGCATGGAAACAATATTAGCCGCACAAGTAGACCATTCGCTGCAAGAATCCGGTTTCATAAACGAAAGAAGTCAGTAGATTCGAACGTTGGTTGGCAAGTAATTTGTCTGTTCCCCACTGGTTCTCCTTGCTCTGTAATTCAATCTCACATTGCAGTAAAAGGTGGTACACCAGCAATCCCAACCACCCAACGGCACAAAGTGTTTCCAGGGAAGCATCTCGAGGATTTTCTCTCCTTTTCACTCACACAGAAAAAAATAAATCTTTTTGTTTCCTCCAGGATAATCCTGGCGTCTGGCTTAGGAACTCCTCTGTGTTAGAGACATCAAGATTTACTTGCCTCGATACTCTACCAGAGCAGGAAACGCTGAAACAGATTTTTCCACTGCCGAACCAAAGACGTGTTTCATCACTGGATTAGAGAGAAAAAACAAAAAAAAGCTTTTCTCCACCTCACGTGCCAGAGCTACTCCTTCGTCTGGCTGCGAACCGTCTTTGCTCGGCCGTCCCGTTGCACTGTTTCAGCAGCTGAGACATAGGCAAATATACATGAGCATACATGTTCAAGCAAACATTAGAAGACCGGAGAAATATTTAGAGATTTTTGCAGGCGAAGTGAATGGAATACTTTGTGTACTTGAGAATACAGGGTGAAAAGGTCATTTGGATAAAAAAAAAAAAAATGTTTATTATGAATTATCTTTTGAGTTTAAAAAGCCAAAAGCTTCTGGAAAAAGTAGAGTAAAAACACTAATATTCTGCTGTTTGCACAGAGATATGCTGAGAAAGAAGCAATAGCTGTTGCTATCATATTAGAAGTTGAAAGTTAGCACATTGCACAATGCAACAGCCAGTGTAGAAGGGATTTCTCACAGCTTGAGTCTATAAGCTTTGAAGTTCAAAGGCTCTTAACCTCATGTTCCAGCGTTTTAGAAAACCAAAGCCGTGTGGGAAATTCTCACCATTTTTCTGCAGCAGATTTTAATTTTTTTTTTAGCTCAGCTTAATAGTTTGCTCCTCTTAAAGGGTAATCGTGAAGCGTCAAGTAAGAATCTTTAGTGATGGGTAGGAGGAATCCCTGGTAGCAGTCAGTCTCGCAAGAAGTCTAAACAGGCCTCTGACTGAATAATGCTACTGTATGAGCTGTTAGCATGATTGGAGTGACATGTTAAAAGCTCGATAACCAGGAAGCCAAGTCAATGCCCCATTGTGCCATGCGACACCATCTTTGATTGGCAAATCCACCTCATTTGCTTTTGCCACTTCTCTCTATCTTTGTCTATCTCTGTCTGGCTGTATGATTGGAAAGTCGAGAGTCGTTGGAGTCTGTGACGTCATCCTACACAATTACGTTCGATGGAAGAGATAGTTTCCAATTTGGTCCTGCTTTGCATGCGTGAAGCATGAATCCTCCTTCTCAACTCTTCTGGGATTTTGGGTCGTAGTTCAGGTATGATGTGAGCTTGTGAAATGCTAATTAGCTGCTCCCAGTTGTAAAAAAAAAAAAAAAAAAAAAAAAAAATCCAAATACCTTGTTACCATAGGTACACGTCATAGCAACTGTCCAAAAGCACTAAAAGTAATAGCTAAAATCCTCCCGGCTGCACAGCGTCCAAAGCCGAAAAAACAGGATGAACAGTGAAATCCCAAATTAAATTCCCACAGAGAGAGAGAGAGATGATTTAAAAAAAAAAAATCCCATTCAAAGCTCTGTTTGCCTTGTTTTTCAGCTGCGAGGAGCTCTCTAGTTTCATTTCTGCATTATGTAGGTCGCATACTTAAAACCTAAAACGTTTGTTATTTAAAAAAAAAAAAAAAGCTAATGTGCAGTGGAAACATGTTGAGTGCACAACACTGACATCATCTAATGAGGTGAAGTTGTTGAACACCATGTGCTTCAAAACACATCCCGGCCCTCTGCTAAAAGTTTATGAGGGAAAGAGCTGCTAAGCGCTGAACCGGTTTGCAGCCATTTCTTTTCCGACAATCAGACACATTCATAGGAGTTACAATAAAATAAAATAAAACAAACCCCTAATGTTTACATCATTCTGAAGTTGTATCCGGGTTATGATTTGTCAATGAATGCATTTAGCATCAACTCTCAGCAGCTCCCCCGCAGCATGCTGCTGCCATGAACATTTTTACTCTAAATAACCTCAGTGGCCTTTATAGAACAGCTTGATTTATGCCACAACTAAATTACACACAGGTGGGTACAATTCACTAAATCGCTGTCTCTTGGAGGCAAGTACTGGCAGTAACATTTATTTAGGGGTCTTACAGTAAAGGGGACCTTCTGATTATTCTTTGAAAAAGTTTGGAAATCAGGAATTCTATATCCAGATAAAATAAGTTTGAAATTGTAATGTGACAAAGAATAAATAAACAAACAAAAACAGGTATGATTATGTTTGTAAGTCATTATAGAGTAATAATAAATATAATATATAATGTAATATTAATTTAAAAAAAAATCATTTGTGATACAATTGATTTAAAATTCAAAATATCAGAAATTTAAAAAGCTTACACTTACTTTCTCTTAGCAAAAGTCAGTATTTCTGACGGTGGATTTGTCAGAAATACTGACTTGAGTCAGTATTTCTTTCGTTGTGACGCCTCGGTGTCAGTGGTGATCGAAGTCCTTGTCTGTCCAGGTGATGGAGGCGTTTTGTGCTTACAGATGGTGCCTGAGCCCCACGACCAGCTCACATCATCCCCCCACCAGTCACCCCCTCTGTTTCACCATCCTCAGACAGGCCTCATGCTGTCAGCGTGAATTTATGTGACCCTTTTTCCGCTTGCAGTTTATTTGCTCTTCCGTCGTCTAGCAACAGAAACAACACTCTTAACTTTTCCTCCTGCCACCTCCGGCCCCCTTCCTCATCGTGTTAGCGGTAGCCGAACCCCTCCTGAACAAAGCCGCAGCTGCTGTAAATACAGTGATTTGCAGAAGTATTTATACCCTTGAACTTTTTCACATCCTGCCATGTTATAATACAAAAGAAACAGTAAAACAAAACAAAAAAACCCCTGATGGTATTTTTTATTTATTTTTTGCTGGCCAACTCAAAATCTGTGAACGTGAAGCCTAACTTCAGTTCAACCAATTGCCTTCAGAAGTCCGTAATTAATAAATAAGTCCATCTATGAGAAATCCAGATGTTCTGTGAAGGCCTCTGAGGTTTTGTTAGAGGACACGAGCGAACAAACAGCATCATGGAGACCAAGGAAAACAGCAGACAGGCCAGAGAGAAAGAAGTGGGATTTACAAGCTTAGAAGCAGGATTAGGTCACAAAACAATATCTAACGCTTTGAACAGCTGACAGGACGTGGTTAGATCCATCACACTAGATGTATGCTTCAAAATTACAACGACATGCCTGTCCAGGCAAGGCGAGCGCTAATTACAGAAACGACAAAGGGAGGCTGTCCACAACCGGCCTCAGGTGGGAGAATCTTTTGACAGGACGGATATCAGACGCCTTCTCCTCAAATCTGACCCTTATGGAAGAGTGCAAAGAAATATGCTGCTGTTGCTTCGAAGGAAGTCAGAATTTACGCTTCATGTAAATGCATGTGAAAATGTGCGGAAGAACATGGTTGACTCAGTCAGACGGAAACAAGACGGAACCTTCTGGCCTACATGCAAAATACACAAAACACAAAATCATTCTTACATTTCTCAGTTCTGCCTATTTTCGAGCTGTTTTGGGGCCTCTTGCCACTTCAAATTCAAATTAGCTGCTCCTGGCCACGCCCCCTACCCCCAACCCAACAATTACACTCGCATGTGAAAATGGCTGCAAACAGATGCGCAATTATACAACCATACATCTTTGAAAAGCAAAAGCAGAGCGTCCTGCACAGCCAACGGGAACGCAGCAAGTGGTTCCTGGATGGTAAGCCACCAACAAAACACTTTTTTCCAGCAGCCGCTGTACAGTGCATACATCGGTAAAACCAGCTGACCAACCGTGCTGGAGCTCAGCTTGGCTTGGTCTTCACCGGGGCTGCTAGGAAAAAAATAACTTTTTTTTTCTAGAAAATATGTTCTTTTGGAGCTTTAGTTGCTGTTTTTTTTTTTTTCTAGAAAACTTTTGAAATTAATCTCAAAGGTTTTTTTGGTGGAAATTTGTTCCTCCTTTTGTATTTTTCAATCTACAGTGGCCCTAATCGTGACATGTATTGTTGTAGGTTTATTTCCCAGCCATAACCTGAACACACCATCCCAAAGTCAGACCTATTAGTGTTAGCACGTTAGCTTTAGCAGGTAGGGAGAGGCTCGTCAGAGTACGTGCTACGGTAGAGGAAGCAAATGTACAGGGCAGCACGTTGTGTAGAGGCTAGAATGGTCCAGTCAAATAAACCAAGAACATGTGGCATCACTAGAAAGCTGATGCTCACAGGTGCTCTCCACCCAATCTGATTGGCTTGATGCTCAGGATGCGTATGTACCACTGGTAGTTCAGCGGTAGAAAACGACCGTGTAACTGCTTTTTTCAGACGGTGACCCCGTTTGGAGGCCAGTGACTCAGACAGACCACTCCACTAATCAGAGGGCAGCTTGTCTTGATTCAAAGCATTGCTCATCCACCCTGTTGTCTGGGAACTTATCGGCGCTCAGCTCTTCCGCCCCCTGTGCTCCCTCATCTCAGCTGAATGTTTTCTGGAGAGGAACAGAGGGATAAAAAGCCCAGTGCCTCCGGTCTGCCATTACATCATCCCAGCACACATCTGGAAACGCTGGAACCAATGTGTGAGTGGAGTGAGAGAAAAAGTGAGAGGAAGAGAGAGAGCTTGTGTGTAGGCGTGTGTGTGTGTGTGTGAGAAAGAGAGAGAAAGAGAGAGAATGGGGAAACTGCAAGGGGCGAGTAGGGGGGCTGTGACACATCAGCAACATAGAGAAAAGGAGAGGGGGGACAAAAGCGAGTAAAATATATTATAAGCATAAATCACTCTTGAGATATGAAACTAGTAATACTGCCAGACCATAATTTAACAGTAAATATTGTGTATTTACATAAGCACAAGACCAAAATGAGGACTAGAGTGCTAAAAAAAAGGACATTTCACAACAATTCAGCATATTTAACTAGTACTCACATTTATTTATTTGAAAAGTTTCTTTTTTTTTTATTTCTTTTGAGAAAAAAAAAAAGCTTGACAACATTTAAAAAAAAGGCAAATCGGTGAAAAAAAAGTCACGAAGTGAAACGTTGTTTCTCAGTCTGGCCACTAGAGGGAAGCGGTTCACCTACAGTCTGCTGCTGTTCCACTCAGCCATTAGAGATGAGATGAGTGACAGCTTAGCAAATCACTTAATCAAAAGCCTCTCATTGCTGTTTTTAATACAGCTTGAAGAATGAACAACTTTAATCACAAGCTGCTGCCATATTATGTTTACTGTTCAATGCATACATCAGACGAGGAGTGATCTGCTGCACGCGGAGCGAGATTACGTTCGCATTCGTTCGGATTTGGGAAGTTGCACAGAAAAAACAAGGCAAAAAAAATAAATAAAAGCAAATAAAAAGAGAAACAAGGACATTGGTCAGGGCGAAGACGCTTGCCAGATGTTTGCTCCAACGTGCCTCTTGCAAACCAGAACTTGAGCCTGAACTCCAGTTTACAATTTTATGATCCACTTCCACATTTACTTGAAGAAAATTACACACCATGTACTGAAGCTTCATTCATTTATTTAAAAGAAACAAAACAAAACAAATAATCTCTATGCAGCTTTTTCATCTGCCATTCTGAGCCAGTCTCATGGCTAACCGTGGTGCCTGTAGGTTACCAGGTGGATGGAGTAGTTATGGATTATTCATGTGGAGTGAAACTTGAGGAAACTTTTATTTATATATATATTTTTTTACTTTATTGTGCCACGACCCGCTCTCTCTTCCAGCCACGGCAGTGCAGTGTTCTCCAGCGGGGCCTGCAGAGCACTGCGGACCAAAAGCAAAGCAATGCTTTCCAGAGCTCTGATCCTGAACTCCGCTGCGTTCAGATACATTACCACCAAAGCCACAGTCGCTGCTCCCTCAAGATCCATGCCTGTCCCCCCTCCATACGCCCTCCTCCTCCTCTTCCTCTTCTTTATTTTATTTTTTTTTTGAGGGGGTATCACCGCAGCAGATCACCGCCTGACCTATGACATCAACAACAGAGGTATTTTGCCCTTTGATACTCCCATTCTTTTTCGTGACCATCACCCACCTCACGATGCTCTCCTCGGGGACAGAAGATGCTGGAGTAGATGTGTGTGTGTGTGTGAAGAGGTTAGGGGTGGGGGGTATTTCGGTAAAACCAGCCAATTTCCAACCCTGAATCTGTCAGAACTAGGCCTCCACCCCCATGGGCTTATGGTTTTTTTTTTTTTTTCTGTCTGGAAAAGTGGAAAAATGATCTGACTCACTGTGTGATACATTCCTTTCCTATGTTGGAGGATTCCCCAAGGAAAGCATTACAGCTATGAGTTAGTGCGAGTTGCCAGCTAAATAATCGGCGAGTACGCTCTAGTGATATCTGAATATTTTTGCGATCTGCTCGACGGGGAAGACTACTCACAGTAGTTTTGTTCTGTAGCTGCTGATGGAGATTTTATTTTCTACGCTGTTATTTTTCAAAAAGAAAAAAAAAATCCATCTGAAGTTTTAGTGCAGCGGGCTTTGAAGCATCCCATGTCGTGCTTGGCTCCTGCTGAGGCGTTGCACAGTTGTGTCATGCTGAGGTATTTTATGTTTCTTGGCTGGAAAGGAATTTCATTGAATGGCACTGATAGAGACACGCTGAATCGCTAATGCAAAGCAAATAAGATGGGTTATTTTTTTGTCACTTTTTAAGCCCCTCAAAAGGAATATTTTCAAGATGACGCGACGAAGTCTATTATATAGGAATCACAACATCGAGCGACTTCTAGACACTGTTTATAACCAGCTGCAAGTTTATAAATCAACTCTGAATATCCGTAAAGACGGAGGAACAAAATAACTCCCAGCTGCAGGCTTGAGTCAGACTTGCCTTCATCTATCCTCGAAACGTCATGGTAATAAGAACCAGCAAGCTGCTTTTAATCAAACAACACAGTCTGTACCGTTGCCTTTCTACCACTCCTTGTTGTTTTTTCCACTCCTACATTCACATGGATTGAACGTAAGAAAAGAGAAGAGGGAAAAAAAAAATGTTTTCTAAAGATGTGGGAGTCATACCCAGAGCCTTTGTGGAGTTATGTTCTAATGCTCTAATGCCAAGAGCTGAACAGGACAGAGTGGTCTCCTAACACTTGTTAGCTTATGCAATCAGGTTTGGCACAATGGCAGCCATAAACCACAGGGGCGGATTTCCTGAATATTAAATAATTAGACATGCAGTTGTTATGCTTCTCCGTCAAAAACAGAAAACAAATTTTAGTCTATGAGAAAAATGGCAGTAAGAGGAGCTAAATCATTTGATTTCTATTGCATGATGCTAAATTAGCAGCTAAGGTTAGCTGCTAACCCCAGCTGCTATGTAGATTTAGACACAGAAACTCTTCAACTGGTTTTGGGAAATTGTTGGCACTCTTGCTGCTCAGTTGCAGCATAATGAAAGAAGAATCTGTGACCCCTTCTGTTTGGGTCATCTCTCTCTGTGTCTTCCAGTCGCCTCATGCATTCTTTGGCTCACATCACAGGTTTTCTTTAGGATGTATCTGTGTGGATCGTGATGGACATGGATGAATGTTGGATTGGCCATATGTTGGAGATCATTTTCTCGTCGAATGAGCGATTGATCACCCGTGTTCAGGTTTCCGGCAGAGGCCAACAGAATTTTATTCAAAATGTTCCAGTGCTTCAAATGGTTCGTTGTACCATGCGCTCTAATGATGCCTTGTCGGTATTTTCAACAAATGCGCTAAAGCAAGAATATTTTCTGATTCTAAAGCCAAAGGTAAAATCGTCCAATCAGCAATGTCTCAGGTTTCCCATTGGGACCTACCTCTTTCGTTTTGTTAATATTGTTGTGCTTTCTTATTTTGTAGCTGTGCCTACAAAAGTTTGTCATGATTTGTGGATGTGGTTTGCAATTCTGGGCCACCGTAGGGAAGATGATGAAAAAACATCACCTTGGCCTTTTTCGATATATCTTTTTTTCAACAACAACAGTGTGTCAGACATTTTAGACAAGTTAGACAGCAGTGTTTAAGTCTATGGTCTTCAACAGTGTTAACGCAACTCGTATGAAATAAAGAATTCGAACATTCTCACTGCGGCTTAAGAAGCTGTTGAGCAAGAAAGCCTCCTCTGGTTCCGCGCCGACGCTGCGACTCTTATGTTGCTACGGGAGAAAGCCACAGCTCCAGCTGGGTCCACTTTATAAAAAATCGAGGATCTTTATTAAATAACAGTTTCAACATTGTTTGCTTTGTCTCAGCAGATATGGCTTTGCTTACAGAAAGGTAAAAAGGTCACTGGAACATCTCTTTCCGTGACCTGTTTATAGTTTAGATGTTCTCACCGCACACGCCGATCACCTTTCTTAAACGCGGCACAGAAAATCAGGTGGCAGTCATTAAATATCAGCACACATTCGAAGGGAACAGAAACCATAGGTCTTATAAAATTACGGCCTCTCTTTCAGGGACTTTTGTTATTCTTCACCGTACTTCTGTAGCTACTTCACAGATCGCCGACACCCGACCTGCTCTTTTTGAGCGACACCATGGTACCGACTGGATTTAAGTTCTTTTTGAAAATAAACAAAAAGAACTTAAAGGGGGAAAAAAACAGGATTTTGAGTTTATTTCACCATCCAACAATTACAGCTTACTCGTGTTACTTTTAATGGTTGTGGACAGACGTGAGATGCGCTTCAATCGCCAGATATGCGTCGTTATGGCGAATGATGAAGTACGTGTTTGCTTGACTGGGTTTACGTCTCAGAAAGACATAAAAGTTGTTTGGTTCTACCAAGAAACAATATATAAGGCAGTGAAAGGATTCTCTCATTACCTGCTGATTTGGGTAAATGCCTTTCACCTCTCACACCCTCATAATCACAACGACTACCTTTCTCTCAACAATCCGCCTTTTCACTTGACAGCACAGACCCCAGGACCCATCACTGTCCAGGACCTCATGTAAAAAAACCTAAAACAAAACAAATGAACTTTTCTCTCTTCTCTTTTTTGGTGCTCTTAAGTTTACGCCACATGTATAAGAGAGGGTTACCTTACTCCAGATGGCAATCTTTGCAGTACTACACCTCAAATCTCTGATTCCAAGAAAACCCGCTAACTCTATACACCCCTGGAGCGTGATCACCAACACATGTTCTTCTCTCATCCTTGTCACTGTTGTTAGCTTTTTGGTGTTTGTTTCCATTTCGTACCAGTATTCCTAACCGTTGCATTCTTGATTCTCTTTGTATTGTTTTTAATGAAGATTAGTTTCTTGTTCAGATGCAGTTTCCAAAGACTGTATACTCCATTGTATTTCCATGGTTTATGTTTCTCGTCCCCCAATTAGTTCAGTTTTTAATGAGCTATGAGAAAACCAAACCAAATGAACTCTGCTCACCCTCCTGCTGGTTTGTAACACTTCATGAGGTTACATAACCTCTTCTCCGTGCAATGGCCTGTGGATAGATTATAGAGCACTAATCCGTTGTCAAAGCATGTTTAATTTGCTTAACATCTTTCCATCTGTTGTCTGTATGCGTTTTCTAATTTTTTTTTTGCACAGGGCCGCATCCAAACTCTATGCAGAAGTACCCGAGGAACTCAGGATCTTCTTGCTGCGACGCAACGACAGGACCAACGTGCAGCCGGAGAAAAACACCCAGAGGCAAATGTCTCCCTTTTGTGCCTGAAAATGTTGGTTAAGAAACAACCCAAGCATCAAAACTGAGAAATGACAATAGGAGCAAAAGGGCAAGCACACTCTTTGTTATTGCCTGTATTGCCTGGGATGTTAATAATAGAACGTTTTATTCCGTAGTGAAGTTAAGGTTCAGGAGAACAGGAAAAACTATGATAACACAACAGCAACAGGCCAGTGAGAGATTTCAGAAACACCAACCGTAAAAAAAAAAAAAGTACAATATACAAAAAAAAGTTATGATCATCTGCATTTATTGTACACTTACATCGTCATTTAATATTGTATATATATATATTTTTTATGTTAGTGTCAGACAGTGTGAAATATTAAGCAGCATTGATCCACAACATAAGTCAAAATCATGACGCTGAAAGTTAGATGGCTAAAATAGTCTTAACATAATTTTCATTCTTGATCTTGCCCATTTGAATGCTGGGAGTTTTTTGCAGCCATTTCCTGATTCACAAAGATGCTATTCTAAAACCGGTATGTTTTCTTGCCTTTTCTCTTTAGAAGAGTCATATCATGCTAACAGGATAAATAGCAGAAAACCATAGCTTGAAGTTTCTGAAGTCTTTGAAAGATAAAGGTAAATTTTATTTTATTGAGATTTATAGTGTACACTATATTAGTATTCACACGGGCCTGCACAGTGGTGCAGTTGGTAGCACTGTTGCTTTGTAGCAAGAAGGTCCTGGGTTCGATTCCCGGCCCGGGGTCTTTCTGCACTGAGTTTGCATGTTCTCCCTGTGCATGGTGGCTTCTCTCTGGGTACTCCGGCTTCCTCCCACAGTCCAAAAACATGACTGTCTGGTAAATTGGTCTCTAAATTCTCCCTAGGTGTGAGTGGATGGTTGTTTGTCCTGCCAGGGTGTACCTGTAACGTTCACCAGCACCTCCCGACCCCAATAGGGACAAGGGTGTTAGAAAATCGATGGATGGATGGATGGATGAATGGGTGGATAATATTCACACATCCATCTGAATCCTTAAATCCAGGCACTCCATTCTCCTTTCTGGCCACATGTGTGTGAAAAGCTGCACTTTAGCATGCAGACTGCTTCTGCAAACATCTGCGAAAGAATAGGGTGGTAGAATGCCAACATTCTAAATATTCCAAAGTCAGCTGTAAGTGCAATTATAACAAAGTGGGATTGGAAACGACAACTGGGGTCAGCAGCTGCTGAGGTGCAGAGTGCGCTGAGGTCCCTGACTTTCAAACCCTCTAAACTTTAATTTTCCTTTTCAGATTAGCTGAAGACCAGTGTGTAGAGAGCTTGACGGAATCATCCAAGGCTTACATCACCGAGTGCAACGCAAAGCATGGGATGCTGTGGGGCAGAGTACACCGCCAGTGGACTCTAGAGCAGAGGAGACGTGTTCTCTGGGGTGACGGATCATGCCTCTCTTTATTTGGCGATCCAGCAGGGACTAGTCTCGGATTGGAATTTGCCCAGAGAGCAAGACTTGAGTGTCTGCATTGTGTTAAGTGTAGAGTTTGTTGCAGAGGTGGGATATGGGACTGTTTTTCATACTGTCTTAAATTCTGCCAAACGTCCCCCTTTTGACTCTTTGCTTTGCTCTTCTTGTCTGTATCGCAGCGATCGGTTTCCCCAAGGCTGATTCTTCAGGTTCTGAACACTGTGTTCATCACGATCCCTGGTTACATCTCGTCTTTCGAGAGGTATGGTCAGCCACTTTATGAAAATTAGACGAGACGGACCCTCGGGACACTGAGGAGAAAACGTCCTTTCCAGAAGGATTAGAGGCGCAACGGCGATCAGACTTCATCTGCACTACAGCTGTTAGATCACCTTTAGTCAGGATTACTCAGTGTCTGTGCTTGGTGATTACTTACGGGGTGGTGGGGGGGTTGGTAGACTGTTAAAACCCACAATGAGGGAAATTACTCAGTAAGCACTCTGTGACTCACTCCTGTAGGAATTGACTTCGGTCTTGTACAGTGTGCTCTCTGTTCGCACACCGTCTCTTCATGGTTCTGCAGAATCTCCAGTCACGTGCGGAGGCGCAGAGATGTCCTACCACTAGTAAAACAAACAAGCCAGCTGCACAGACGCCGCAGATGTTTAAAGACGACAACAACAGGAGACAGCGTCCAGACCGGCTGGGCGTCTTGGTAACTGCTCAGCTGGGAGAGGAACCGCGAGCGTTCTTGAGTTTTGGGGGGGAGAAGCTGGCATTTCACAAGAGTCCCTCCGTCTTCTCCTCAGCCTTTCCAGACTGACCACATCCATCTCTTTATCCTGTGTCATGTGTTTTAGTTGGCAGACATAGATCAGCTGTCTGGAATGGAAACGCTCACGTTACCGGAGTGCCACATATGTTTATATTTAAAGTAATTTCCTCAATTTTTTTTTTTTTTTTTACCATTTTAAAAGCGAAATAACCTCAAAAAAAGACATACAAGAGCTGGAAACTGTGATTCAACTGAAAATGGTCAACCCCCTCTCCTCCCAGTGCACCTCTGGAGCTCCTGCTCCAACAGCTTAGCAGAGTCAGATCAGTGTAATAAGCAGGGGAAGAAGGGGGTTAAAGGAGGGGATGAGGAACAGAAGAGGAGGTATGGTTTTTCTTGACCCGTGAGGCCGACAGAGGTGGAAAGAATGTGCTGTCCAGCCGGTGAACACGTTAACGCGAAGAGGGGAAAAAACTTCCTACAAGCAGCTTTCCCACCATCCCAAACCCCCTCACCCACAGCATGCACACGGAGGGATGGAGGAAGGGAGGGAGGGAGAGAGGAGAAGAGTCGGATGGAAGGAGGGCTAGAGAAAATGCAAACTGCAGAGAAACGGGAAAGCCACAGAATACGCTCGTGGTCAACCATATAAAGAGAGAAAACATCTTCAGGATGCAATTTAAACTGAACAGACACAGGAACAGATGGAAAACAATGGCGGGTAAACAACGAAGAAATGTGGCCGAGTCAGTAGGACCTGCAGCCAGGTATATGTACACAGCAGGCATCCTGGATGCAGCTCTTTGCCAGGATTCAAGGAGTTGTGTAACAATTAACAAAAGAAATCAGAACTACAACTTGGGACAAAACATTTAGTCATATTTTTATGTGCAAATAAAAAAAATTGCTCTTCAGTAAAGTTTATCATCATTCTGTAAGTGGTTTTATTATCTTCAGCAACTGAGACAGATCTTTTTAGAAAAAAGTGCTCAACGCAGCTGTGTGTGAAGGATGAGCAAAGTTTTTGTGAAACTGTGTTAATGTGCCACTTTGTATCGTCTCTCAAATTACCAAAAAAGAAAAAAAATAATCATCAGGGACAAAGTTTAAATCTGTAGTACCGTTCTAAACAGCAACAGAAATGAAACTTTTTCCAGTGTCCTCTAGTAATCAGCCTAATCTAATTGCGCACAGAAGATCCAACAGAGGAATTTTGCATTTTTTTCTGATTTAACTTCCTGCGTCTGATTCAACTCGTCTGTTGGATATTATCATAACATCGATTCAGCAACTTCAGGATTTTACCCTTTTTTTAAAATCACTTTTTGATAATGTTCCCAAAGCCCGATTACGCATAACTGGCATGCAAAGACCCCCATTCTCCCTTTAGCCTAGCTTGTGTTAAACCTGATCACATGAGGCTTCCTGTAGCTTCTTCAGGCTAATTTCAATTGAGCCTCTGGAGCTAAGGCTTGACCACCAGGTGACTGCTGTAAGTTCCCCTCGTGTTCAGTTTGAAAACACTTTTTTTCTCTTAATTCATTGACGTATCGGTCAATCATTGTTTCTTCTGTGTGGAATAACATGTTTACTAAAAAGCAACCTTTGCTTTACTTGCGTCCCACTTGCACCAAGGCCCCTGACAAGTCTTTGGGTCTCTAACAACGATCCAGTTGTTCCACCATTTTTAATAACACATTTTAATATATGCTAGTGCAACCCAAACTCTCAAGTAAAGGATTTATATCCCCTTTCAAACTTGAAACAGTGGGTCATATTTACTACAAAATAAAACTGAACTGACTTTAATGGCCCAAAAAATTTGTTGTATTGTTGTATTGGTTGGACAGACAGAAGTTATGGTTTATTGGTTAATTGGTTGGCTACAAACCAACTAGGTTGGTTGGTTTGTTGGCTAGTTGGTTGGTTGGACTGTTCAAAGCCACAGTTTTTGATCTGTTGGTTGTTCATTATATAGTTTGATGATAAGGAATGAAAAACGTTCCGAATTCCATAATAAAGTCTAAAACCTTTAAAAATCTAAAACCTTTGGTGTGTTTATGTATTCATGAGTAAATGCTCCTATTATATTTGTCCAAACGACTCAGATTTCTAAAATGGTGACAATGCTTCCTGTTGTTTTAGAAAGTGGTAGGAACACCCGGCCAGCCTTCAGGGGCCTGTGTTTATCTTGTGTGTGTAGCACATACACACACACACACACCCACCCAGGCGTAGGTGTCAGGTCTCCTCTGAGGACTGGTCTACGGACCCTGTTGGAGGCAGTTTACATGGAACAAGCCCACACATGTTTCTCTGCTTCCTGGTTCTGGCCTTGTCCAGTACCTTTCACCACCTCCATTTGGAACTTCGGGTTCCTAATGGAGCCAACATTCTCCTTTCTTTCCATAATTTGGGACGACCTCCCAGTAGAGGTCGGATCCAACATGTCTGCCAGGAGTTCTGTTAGAAACATGGTGTTCAACAGAGGCCAAAGGCAGGAAGCCCGGGGAGGCACCAAGGAGAGGTCAGAAGGGTCCAGCCTGCCCAGGATACGGCTCCTTTTGCCTGGGATGACTCAACTCCAAAGTATCTCTTCTTAGGAAAACATCCATATCAGTGCTCTCCCTGAGAGCCTTCGGCTACTTAAGGTTTGGAACAACTTCTTTGATTTGCAACCCATTTGCTCTTAACCATTTGTCTATTGGTCATTATGTTTCTGAATCCTGTGAACAGTTTATTGTTTCAACCCTTCCCCGCCCCCAATTACTGTGTGAGAGCATTCATTTGAGTTGACATGTTTTAATGTTCCTGGGTGTGCTGATAGCAGAGGGGAGAGTGTTGTAATATCTTTAGCAGATTGTGGATTCTGTAAACAGAGCCTTTCAGCCTCTGTGTTGCTAACACCAGCACCTCACACCACAGAGCTCCCCCACCCCCTCATTGACTCCCACCACAACCATCCCACCTCCTCATTACAATCCATCTTTTTCCTTATTCCCGTTCTGCTGGTGGAAAATCTGATCTTCAGAACTGCGGAGGTCTCCCACATTAACTTACACTTTGTACAAATAACGTTCAGTACCTTGGAAAAACCACTCATTCCTGTTGAAGTCAGATTTTGGCCTGGTTATGTCATATACAAACTCAAATCAGTGCAGATTTTTAACTGCAAAGGAAAAGTATATAAAGTTTTTGTCCAATAAAAAAGTCCTGCTCTTTTAAGTAAAAGCTAGTGTACCCAAAAGGACTTCAGAAGTCACCTCTAAAAACAACATGGGGAACTCCTGTGTGTAACGTAATCAATATAAATACAGCTGTTTCCTGTGAAGTACTCTGAAGTTCATCAGGGAACATTAGTGAACAACAGGATAGAGTTGGACAACCAAACCCAAGTTCTGAACATTTGATTTGACACTGTTCAGTTCATCTTCTAAGATTTGAAAGTATGGAATACTTGTAAACTTACCAAGACTTGACTCTCCGTCTATAGTAAAAGGGGAAGACAACAAGCATCAATCAGAAAATATGCAGAGAAGCTCATGAACTCTCTGGAGGAACTGCCCATGCAGGAGAATCTACTCCAGTTCCAGTTCCAAAGAGACAGAAAACCTGGACAAAAATCCCATTAGGGGCTGAAAACAGCTTGACACTTGGGTGGACATTCAGCTTCTGCCTAGATGATAACAGTAAACTTAAAGCTATAGCTGCAAAGGCTCTGTCAAAATTCAGATCTAAATCGAGCCGGGAATCTCTGGCAAGACTTGCTGTTGATGTTCTTAATGTAATCCGTACTGAACTTGACCTTCTTTGCCAAATAACATCGGGCAAAGATTTCAGTCTCTACACGGCAAAGGTGGTAGAGATATGCACCTAAAGACTTGCAGATGTGATGGCAGCGCAAAAGTGATCCTACAAAATATTGACTCCAGGGCTCGCAATGTATGTTGGAACATCGTAAAAGAACAACGCATAAAACAGCGGTGTTTCGTTCTGAAGCTTGCCACATCCAAAACCTTATTCCGAAACCCAAAGTTTATTTTGGTTTTCTGTGGAAGAAAGCAGAATATTTTCTTATGTTGACCCATAATGTGGATCTCTGTTTTCTTTCCATCCCTTTTAGCGGAGCACAAGAAATATTGACAGTGGCTTGCTTGCCCTTTCTGTCTTTGAGGTAATTAGCTGTTCTCCCTTTTAATATTATCCCAACATGAAGTGTGGCCTCCACTGTGAACAGCTTACTTAGCTTTTATGGGAGGCTCTTTGCACACTCAGTTAATTTATGACAACAAGTGCTCAGCGGAATAATAGAGTCCAAGAAGAGCTTACATTTCTCCTGCTACGGAGTCCGGGATCGAGCCCAAACATTGAGATAAATACTGGCTGAGTTGCAGTCCAGCTTTACAGGGATTGTCAAGAGTTCCTCCCTTCAAGCTTGCAAATAGTTACGGTCATTTTCTGTTGTGTCCTAAACCGGTGCTCACATCCCTGACATAAATAAGCAATAAAAATCCTGTTCTCACTGTGACTGGTTACCTGGATGTAGAGCGGAGACATGAGCTTTGATAGACAGGCACAGATGTGGACATATTTTGACACGCTTTTGCTACTCTGAAAGGTCATTTTTTTCATCACAGTGATAGATGTGATTGGGAAAGCCGAAACGGTACATTTGTGATCTAAAATAATCCCGCTCTCAATCACTTGGTTTGGCCACTGCCGAGTGCATTTTGATAATGTAGCCCCGAATCAGCGTCAGTGGAATTTTGATGTAATAACATTTATTAAATCAGTTCCTCCTTTTGTGCGTGGGAGGATAAAGTGGATATTAACTTACTCTGCCTTAAGGCTACTTCAGAAATAGAGGATTTAAAATTTTTTTTAAAAATGTTTGCTCACTAATCTGATTGAACAGATATGTTTTGGGGTTGTTTTAGCTGCTGTGCAGCTGTCCAAACAGTTTACTACAACATGAAATATAATTTTACGTCTCAGCTCTGCTTTATTTTTATTTTACCTGTGCAACAGCAATAACTCTGTTCATGAATGGGTCTGAGGCATCCACTATATACAGTATTTTGCAACATTATGTTCCCTGATTTTATTGATATTTAGTTATGCCAGAAAAACAAACCTCAACATGATATGATTACTAATAATGCTTGGTGTGTCATAGTGAGCCTCTTATTTCCCTCTTTCAATATACAGTCATAACAATATACTCAGGTTTTGCTAAATTTATCCCAGTTTTGATAGAAAGTTACAGTTTTATAATGTGGATTATGTGTACTTTCATATTTAATACATTCTAGATAGATAAATTTTACACAGCACATTTCTAGTCATATCAACCACTAATGCTTTATGCTAGATTGACATTCATCCAGTCACATGCAATAATTCACAGATGCCTATGAGCACATCAACATGTTGGAGGAGAAAGCTGGAATTGAACCAACAACTTTCCGATTGCGAGATGACTACACTTCCCTCTGAGCTGCGGTTGCCCCACACATTAAAAACGTACATGTAGGAGGAATTACATCTAAGCTGTGGGTGGGATTAACCACTTTCCATAGTCCTTTCTTTTCTTTTTTGGAGTTGTGTGAAGCTGACAAAGACTTCCCCAGACAAAGGGCATGAAGAGAAAATTACAGTTTAGGACACAAGATTGACTTTTTACTGTTGTTCAAACAGCCTGGGGTAGTTTCTCCATCCTATACTTTTCCCAGTCTTTGTAACTTTTTAAAAACTTTTATATCTTATCTATTTTTCCAATACCTTTGCCCTCAACATGATGCTGTTCCCACCATGTTGCACATTGAGATCAGTGTGTTCATGGTGATGTGCAGCACAATTTACGTTGCATATAGGTCCTAATTAAATAATTAAATTGCAGTGCCCACTTACAAGGTTTGTAGAGAACTGCAAGCAGACCTTCGTTCAAAAACACTTTTCTCGTCACAGGCTCGGGTCCTGGCCTGTTGACCTTTCCCTTGTCTCTCACAACACACTTTTGTGTTCACGAAAGCCACTTGTGTAATAAAATAAAAAATCTTAAATTTAGCTTCCAGTTAACATGTTTGTACCTGAGGTTTGCTCCTCCTCTAAAGTAAGTCCGTGAATCTTGTCTTCTCTGATTAATGATTTCTTCAATTTTCCAACTGTATTTCTACTGAGATTAGATTACACAAAGAAAGGCAAACCTTTCTACTTATGTATATTACAATGATTTGGTTTCACTGGGTTTTAACAAGCCATGTAAGAGTTAAGTTGGTGGAATAAAAATGCATATTTCCAATGATTATTTGAACTACTTTACATTTTGTTGATTATAAAATCTCTGGAATCTTCATGACGGTTTGTATTTACTCCAATAATACACAATATATCGGCAACAATATCGGTATCGGATGGCATGTTTACATGTTAATACTGGTCCGATAAATAAAACTGAAGCAATATTAACTTCTGATATTTATTTCCATCCTGTTTCCATTTGCTCTATATCAGCACAAATTTATTCTGCAACAAAATCTGTAAACATTCAAAGGCTACAAATACTTTTGCAAGGCCATAGAGCTCCACCTCTACAGTAAGAACCTAACTAACCAGAGCTAAAGGTCATTTCCCGGAGCTCGGAAAGATTGAGGGTGAGCGCACGACATGCCCGCAGTAACCCACATCACACAGATATGAAACCACAAAAATATGCACCAAAAGTTGTTAGACGGGAAAATTAGATCTAAAGGGAATTTCAGATTTTTGCCAGCGTCAGTAAACACAGAGCAGGAATGAACTCCGGGATTCCACCCAAACATCCACGTCAGCAGAGTGTGAAACCTCCGCCACATTAAAATTACACTCATTCCAAGACATCTTTTAATAGCACGCGTGAAGAGCCGCTCACATCATTTTCTCAACGCTCGGTCGGACCCACCTTGAGAGAAAACCCGGGCTTCCATAAATCAAGCTTAATTTGATATCACCTGACACCTAAATTGAGCGTGAGCCATCTCGAGATGCAGTTCCAAGCAAAAACTGGCAGCGTCCTGGCCGCATTCATTCTGCACGGACCACAGCTCCAAGACGGTGTTAAAGAAGAGCAAACACCAGAGCGGTGATTGAGAGTCTTGCCTGATTCTAGGTGCTAAAAGTAGTTCAGTCAACCTCACACAATGACAGTGGTTGCTCATCGTTTGCAAAAAAACTCTCACGGCAGGGTTATATTAGGCTCAAACTACAGTGTCTGGCAAATTAGGACTTCAATTGTGAAGCAGTTTTCAAGTTTTTTATTTCATGTTTCTCAAGCTTTTTGTTTTATTTTTTGAAAGAATTAAATATCTGAAACCAAACAAGTACAACCCTTCTGCAGTTTGTCTCTACCAGCTTTACGTCGTAAGGAGTATTTTGATGGCGGACCCAAATGCAGAGCGACAGCAGCAGCTGAAAGTTTGTTTTTTAAAAAATGATGAACAAAAACTTTGAAAAACCACAGGGAACGACAGGGAGCCAGAGCGGATCAAAAACAGGAAACAGGCGCAAAAAGTAAGCGCGCTATCAACGGGAAAGTAAACAGGATATAACGCGATTTGAGAGGAACCAGCAAGGAGTGCGAGTATGTGAAGGGTTTAAATACTTTTAGGTGAATGCTGGAACAAAAGACCAAGACTGATTAGCTAACAGGTTGCAAGTGTGAGGAGAGAGAAAGTATCACAGGGGGAGAGGGAGAGTAGGGGGCTACAAAAAATAGATCTAGGAGTTACAAGGATAAACTAGACACAAGGAACAAATCAACATAATGAACTGGAATCACTAAGAAGAACTAATGATTCTTTTTTTCAATATGTGATCAAAATGTACCCCTTTGCTCAACAACACAGCAAAATAATCACTTAAAATATCACTATAAACATTTTTCAGTCACTTTTTAATCAAGTACAATTATTAGCCCTCAATAACCTCAGTATTTCCCATGATTCAGGATGTTATTGGATGTGAATATTTCTATTATTGTTGTTATTATTATTAGTAGTAGTAGTACTTTGAGTTTTATTGGAGGAATTCTTGAGAAAATCACAACAAACTCCATGAAATTCAGATGTTTACATTTCTGCCGGGGACGACTGGAGGATGCGTCTGTTTTCCATCCCAGAGACAAGAGTCGTCCTCCTTTTTTGGCCAAAACCCACCCAGTCACACTATATATTTAGGAGACCGACCTCAAACCTCAGTCAGACTTTATCAGACATTTTGATTGAATATATCAACCTTCATATCACATTCCCCTAGTCACCTGTATCAGCGCCCTTTGCTGTGATTGGTTTAAACGGCGCTGACTGTAAGGTTTTGCATCATAGTCAGTGTAAATGACAAAGCTGACATCCAAGACAGGGATAGAAGCGAAACCAGCCTCCACGACAAAGTGCAGATTGATGGGAGGGGAGAGAAAGGCAAGAGCAGAGCTGTTACAAAACAGAGGTGAGAAAAAGGAGGAAGGGGAATCTGTTTAAACGGCGGTGGTGGTGGGATGCTATGTGCAGGAGCATGAGGGAGTGAGGGAGCAGAGGATGAAGGCAAAAGAGAGAGACAGAAGGTTGAGATTTGGGAACTGTGAGAAAGTGAGCAGGCGGAGCAGAGTGATGCAAATGGGTGGGATGGAATTTGCTCAAAAGCATTAGCCAAGGCAAATGTGCAGCTGTCAAGGACTTTTGTTCTCTTTAAAAAACATATCTCCGTCTGCGCCGAGCTTGTTTCAGTACACAAGCATAATGGCTGTAGGTGTAAACATGCGAGGAAAAGCGTTTCTTCTTTAGAACGCTGCGAGACCAGAGCTAAACCAGACGCAGCGAAGATAAGGGAAGATCAGCGCGTTTTGGTCACATATGGAACAAACTAGTGGTGGAGAGAAGGAAGGAGGGAGAGGGTTGGGGACTGGGGCGGGGGGAGCGAAGGGGGTTTGTGGGGAGATTTATGCACTCAGTCAAAAGTGAAGAGATCCTCACAACAGAGGAGAAAACGACAGGAAAAAACAGGAAGAATTGATCGTTTTTTTCCTCAGTGCACCATGTATCCCTCAGCCTCCCTGTGGACCCGCAGCCTGAGCACATGTCAGCGCTCCAGAGCGCATATGTTTCTACTATTACACGATAGGCTGTGGGGAAATATAGGCAAACCGTATCTGTGTGTGCATTGGGAGGGGGCAGAGGGGGAAAAGAGGAGGAGTAATATTGGCCGGGGTGCCTTTTCCAACAATCGGCTCCACCTTCCACTTTGCCTGGAGATTTGCAGCGGGAGCTCAGGGACCTCGCCTCGAACTCACCTTCCCGCTCTCCGTTACCTCTTCTCGCCTGAAGCAACGACAAGACCTCGATCAGGAGCAACACCCGTCTTTTTATGCTTGGGATCACAACGGCTTTGTTTTCTCAAATAAACTCTTTTTTTTTTTTGTAAGATTCAAGATTGGCTTGATCACTTACTGAACCGTGATTCTTTCTTTAGCCAAAAGCCGTTTAACTAAAAATACTTTAAACACAAGAAAGAACTGTGGAAACCAATTAAAAGAGAATGAGTTAAAGTTAACCCATCCATCCCATGTCTTTCACATATCCCATAACGGGCTGTGAAGAGTTGAGAGTTTCAGAAGGGAAATCCCTAAGTCCCTGTGCTCAGTGACACTCTCCAGCTGCTTATGACGAAATGCAAGATGTTCCCAGGCCAGAAGCGATATACGAGTGGAGGGAACCTCTTTTTTGAGCAGGGAAACATGCAAATTCCACACAAACAAAAGACACTGCCTCTTATTCAAACTAGTTCATGCAAGATAACCAAACAGCGTACGATCCTTGAATATCTGCAATTGACTCTTTTGTCGATGCAGGAATAGCATTTCTACAAACAGGACACAGAGGAGTTAAAGTCCTAAAGCAGTCCTATGTTGTGACTCATAACGCTTTGGTTTTATAATTTGATCTATTAGTTGCCATGACACCATTCAATATTTGACAACATTCGCCTTTGTTACGAGAAAACTAGACAGAATACTAAAACGATGACAGCGACCAGCGAAGAGGATGGTTCTGATGTCGTTTCAAAAGTGACAAAAGCAAGAACAACATTGTCTGCAGGTGAAAGAAAAAAAAAAAAGTCAACATAATCTCACTCAGTTTAATATAACTCTACAACAATTTCTGGGTTTCTGAGTTGGTGCTTTGTGGTAACACGACACCAAAATTTGAATGATTTGACTTGTTTTTTTGTCGCCCAAGCACATCCCAGCTGTTGTTATACTTAAAGCTTGAAATTAAAACTTGAAATTAACAAAAAGTTAACATAATTAACCTCGGGGGATGAAGCTCGTTTTTTACCTGCTGACTGATTGAGTCAAGTGCCAGGACGCCATCATACAGTAGATTACCTTTTTGCTGATTCTTTAAAAAAATAATAAAATAGAGCTCCTCAGCATTGTCAGCTGTTTACCTTTCTCATAGTTTCTGTGGGCAAAATCATTAGCAGCAGCTGATTTTGTTCCCTAGCTACATCCTAACATGCTTTCATGCTTCAGTGCCTCAGAGGCATGAAAGAGGGAAACACGTTGTTACATCAGCTGAAAGGCCTGTCAAGAAAACTCTGTGCTGGAATGAATGTAGATAAGAAAAAGGATAAAGTTGAAAATTTGAGAGAGGGTGGTGGAAATTTGTAGGTTTAGTAATTATTTGGGAACGTACAAAGAACTGGAGTTTATTAGTGCAACCATGAATATAAAATTTTGGTATTAGAAATGTCCTTAGCACAAAACATAAGAAAACTCCTCAGGTATTTATATGTGGCAACAAGGCTTTTAGTAAATCTTGAACATTTATTTCCCTTCATATGGTGCCATGTCTACAAGAAAACTGCATTTGTGGGTTGAGCAGCAGAGTTGAGTATGTGGGTTGTTCCCATTAAAAAAAACCTTGCATACTCTTCTCTGCCAATGCCAAACAGCTTTCCTTGGCTTTGACTCTTGTTTTGTGTCTTCAAAGGATTGGATGTTTGAGGTTAAAGTGTTTTATTTAACGAACCGGGGGACTCAGTAATGCGTGGGAAAATCGCACACACGCGTCACTGAGTAGGCACTTCTTCTTTGTGTCGGCTACCAGCTTGGTTGGAATCTGCTCAGGGACGCTTCGCATCCGTCAACCAGCATTTTATTAAAAGCCAGTCAATGCGGTTGTGTTGGTCACTCCGTTCAGTGGGGTTGAGGTCAGAACTCCAGGCGGGTTATTCCGTTTTATAGAGGTCGTCTCTCCCTCTGCGGGTCGGACATTGATGTCCTGGACAATGGAGTTGGGTTTTTAGGAGTGGAGATGTGGGATTGCCTCTGGTTGACGATGGTGATGAGCCTCGTTTTTCCAGTGAAGGAGATTTCGCATGACATCATCACTCTGCCTCCACCAAAAGCTTTTTGGCATTAACACAGAGGATTTATGACAGAATAACATCTGAAGCCAAGAAGCAGTGCAGCAAAGTTGGATAAAAATGCAGAAATGTACTTACTTTGTGTTGTGTTTCTGAGCTGGAGCGCCCCTGGCGCCCGTTAGAAAAAAAGCATAAATAAGCCGCATCATAAACTGCAGGGTTGAAAGCGTGTGACAAAAGTCGCGGCTTATAGTCCGGAAATTACGGTAGTTGAGAATGTGTGGGAAAAATAGAAAGCAGACATCCATTCAGTCCACCTGATTTAAAAAAATAAAATAAAATCCTGTCATTTGGTAGTAAGGTGGTATTTTTACTAGTTGTTCACATAAAATCCCAGTAAAGTAAGTGACATTTTACAGTTTTGTGTGGAAAAACGTGAAAAAGGAATAATTTTTGTCTTGAAATTCTGTAGATTCGTTTGTTGCTGAACACTGTCAAGGAGGTATTTGATTAGTCAAAATGTCTTTTACTGTGAATTAGAAGATCAGCACACAAGCCACCAGTCAGCACATAATATAAATTTAAAAAAATCTCAGGAAAAATGTTGGCTCCGTCTTCTTAAGCTGGCACCCAGCAGCGGGAATTACTTCAACTTAAACATGTGGAGCAGACGTACAGATGTAAATCGATTCGAGCGGCGATGTATTAGTCTCATTGCTATGCTAAAAGCCAGGCAGAGAGCTAGCACTAAAGATGCACATCTGGTTCCCTAATGTCTACTGAAGCAGGTTCACTGCTCCTCTTTACACCAGCATTGGTAAAAGCATTCCTGATCGTTTGCCACATTTTTATGGCATTGAGCTGTAAATCCAGCAGAGGCTGCGACTATCACGTGCTGTTCCGACTACACCCACACTGATCACTTACTCTGTGTCAGAGAGACAAATTTGGGATCAATTTCTTAGAGTTGGGTGACGTCTAATTGATACAGGTCATCTGACAGAGGTAAAATGTCTGCCCAAAGTTACCTCATGAGGTTTACAAGCTAATAATAGGGGGGGAAAAGCCACCTCAAGAGGATTCTTTCTCCGCTGTTGGTCTCTTTCTCTTTCTGTACAGTCAGGGAAGCATGGGGCAGAAAACGGGGAGGTGGGGGATATGATCCATGTCTATTATGAGCGATGGAGGAAATGATTCAATCTTCCCCCTTCTCTCTATGCTCTTTGGTTTTGTTCTGCAT
This sequence comes from Brachyrhaphis terrabensis, assembly GCA_903067065.1. NCBI lineage: Eukaryota > Metazoa > Chordata > Actinopteri > Cyprinodontiformes > Poeciliidae > Brachyrhaphis > Brachyrhaphis terrabensis. The sequence continues at coordinate 29,401 of CAEGAG010292324.1, forward strand.
CCATGAAGCCTCCTTTAAAGTTCCTCTGGAACTAGGGGTTGTAGTTCAGGTATTATTGGAGCTTCTCAGATGCTAATTGGCTTCTCCCGGTTGCAAAAACAACACCTTGTTGCCTTGGTTACACATCACCTTTAATACTGTAGAATACATAATTTGATGTCCATCTCAGACAAATAGTTTGAGCATAGTGAAAGATTCTGCGGCATCAGAGATGATTTTTGATTTGATTTTGTTGATTTTACTTCGGACAAGTTTTAAAAACCAACGCATCGACCGTGGGGAGTGAAAGTTATGTTTTGGTATGTGTTTGAGTCCAGATCTTTGGTTGTAGATCTAGGAAGATAAAAAAGAAAAAGAAAAAGTAGGAATGAAGGGAATATGATGAACATTTATAATGTTTCAAACTTTCAGTCAGGGGACGCTGCGTAAATAAACAGCTTTTATTCAGCTTTATTAAAAGTGAGGGCAAATGAAAACGTCCTTCAACTGGGATCCATTAACAGTCACAGTTTTCAATTAAATTTTGCTTGCCTTTGTGGCACTGAGGCAGGAAGTGCGTTATTGAGAGCAGCTTTATGTGGGACGAATGAATAAAATATGACGTGTCTGAATAACGAGAATAGGAAAGACGTCGACTGTTCTTAATCTGCGAGAAAGAAAGAACATAAACAAGATGGCGTGGAAATTTGTGTGATTTAACATGCATTATTGCGTAACGGTTTTGGGTTAAATTTCAACATTTACTAGTCATTTTCTTAAAAAAACAGAACTCATTTAGCTTGATTGTTTATTTTTACATATTTTACAAACTGCTCTGTATTTGTGAAATAGACGTTAATAATAAATAGAAGCAGTAATCAATAATTTACACCATTCTGTTATTGAATTAAATATTTACTGAGTTTGAAATTAAGTATGAAAAAAGTTAGTAATCATTGTACAAAGACAGTAGTTTGGCTTCTGATGACTGTGAAAAAGCACGTTTTGGATTTAAAAACAAAACTAAGCTTTTGTTCTTAAGACCTTGAACAGGAATACCAAATGTTGGAATCTTTGTGATGCTTAATAGGAATTTTGTTTTACTCCTCATTAACACAACAGAACTTTCTTTCCATTTTGTGAAGATTGCAGATTCACAGCCTCAGAGGAAGTTTAAGTTGTTCTTAAACTTCATAATAGGTAGCAACACAATAAATATGATGTTTTCTACATTCAACCATCTAGATTTACGTTTTAAAATCTTGCCTCAACAGATCTCGGATTCCAGTTTTCTGTCATATAACAAAAAGTACAAAAAAGTATCCTTAAGAAGTCTCGGATTGGTTAAAAGATGTTATGTTGTTTTACTCAGTGGTTGAAATTCCCAAATTTGAATTTGGAAAAATTATAAGAAAGCTTCCAAGACATCAGCAATCAGAGATTTCCCACCAGCTCTGGCCTCAAAATTCAGATTTGTGCTTAAACACTATTGTGATTGTAATGCTATGCATCTGTATCAGATTAATTGTTTCAATTAAAGTCTTGTCACTTTGCTTTTTGTTTTGTTTTTGGGTTATAATTCTATTTTGTTTGTGTTTTTTTTTGTTTTTGTGAATTGAAATGGAAACGACAACAAAAAGTGACTTAAGGACAAATAATCATACTTAACCTAACATGACAAATATGTACTTCCAAGCAGGAAAGCAACCTTCTTAACAAATGTAGAACATATTAAAGAGCTAGAAACACCTTCAAATAACAAAGAAGGTGAAAAAAGGAGTTTAACATACTGTAAATGATTTACCCAGTAAAAGACAGATCTAGTTTTTTGGCCTTCAGTCTGCCAGGGTGTTTAACATCCAGTAACCCCACTGCCAAGTTTTTCTTGCCTCACTAATCTGAGGTTTGACATACTGATGAAAAGTTGGACAGGAAGATTCCTCAGCTTGTGTTTAGCCTGGGGCTCCTGGAGGTAGTGACGGAAAAGAGGAACTCAAGAGAACCGAGTGCCATGACAGGCTCGGTGACCTCGTTCTTTCTTGCAGGCCTGTCGGTGTAATGAAGATCATCAGGTACAAGGCTGATTCCACTGAGCAGCGCCAAGTGATGCTTGATGGACAGCATATTTGCCACAAAGCATAATTTGTTTTTTGTCTATTTATAACAAGTCAGGACTCTGCGCTATTGCAGTTAAATGTGTTCTTCTTACTTTTACCAAGCATGAAGTTAAGTATCTTTTTTGCTATTGCATTACACTACATTACGTTGTTGCTATACAGGGTTATAATGTATAACGGGATATAATGTCTTTGCTTAGTTTGGTTGTAAAATAAAGCAGAAACACCACTAACATAAAAAGTCATGAGGTTTTGAATCTATGGATTTTAAATAAGCTTTCGAGAGAAATGTTGATCCTAGAAATTTTGATCCGCACAATCAGGCAAAAGAAAGATCATTTTAGGCATCAACATATTTGACTTTGACAAAAGACATTCTTCCAGACATTTCTGATGTCGACACCTGCCAACTTCTCGCCTTTAAAACTCTTCACAAGTGAAATGCTGCTACTGAGATCCCAATTTTGGACCACAAAGAGCAAAAGTGTGTTCAGAAACCAAGCCATCACCAAGCTGTGTGTGTATTACACACATTGTGTTCTCATGTTGGACTCAGTGATCTTCACATGTAGAGGCAAATAATTTAATTAAGAGTTGATGCACCTTCAAAGCATAAATCCAAGCCCATCAGATTAAGTCTGCCCTAAGGTCTCAATGGACCGTTCCAACACTGCTGGATGCAAAGCATCAGCTAAATGTGAACGCAATCAAGACTCTACTGCTCTCTTCTCCGGCCAACTTCTTTGTTGATTCCACATTTTGTCAAACACACATAAGGAAGGTTTCTACTTCTTTGGTGTCAGTTTTCAGCGTTACTGGCTTTGGCGGAGGGTTGTCAGAACTTGGCCGGAAGAGTAAGTAGGAATCATGGACAAAACATCCTCAGGGTCTAAAGCCAACCATCCATCCATTTTCTGTTCACCCTTGTCTCCAATGGGGTCAGGAGGGGAGCTGGTGACTCTCTCCAGCTACGTTCCGGGCGAGAGGCGGTTTACCCCCTTCACAGGTTGCCAATCTGTCGCAGGGTAACACAGAGACAAACAGCCATGCACACACACACTCACACCTAGGGAGAATTTAGAGAGACCAATTCATTCAAGTCATGTTTTTGGACTGTGGGAGGAAGCCGGAGTACCCGGAGAGAACCCACCATGCACAAGGAGAACATGCAAACTCCCTGCAGAAAGACCCCAGGCCGGAAATCGAACCAGGACCTTCTTGCTGCAAGGCAACAGTGCTACCAACTGCGCCACTGTGCAGCCCTGGTCTAAAGCCATTTTTTAAATTATTACTTTTGTTTGTTTTTTAAAAGGTTCTTTTACAAGCATTGAATGCCACTGCTTGTGCTACAGTATCACCCCTTCCTTCTCCTGCTGTCCATTGTCTTCAGTTGTGAAGGTTTTAGTTAACTAAGTCATGCAGCAGACATTTTGATGGTGAATCAACAATATCCATCCATCCATTCTGGATGCTACATCATTCTTGGTGCACCCCAGAAGACCCTCAAGGCCCCGGAGAGACCATCTACGTTCCAGCGCAGCTTTACACTGGTGTAAATGAGATCTAAGTGAATATCAAGATGGCTTCCGCAGCTTGATAATGGATGACTTGGCTACATTCCGTTTAGATTTCCAGTGCCAGAGCGTCTGCTGTTCTTTATCCTTTATAGAATTTTCCAGTTTAATTTGTGATGGTGACTAGGTTCTTTTGTGAAAATCCATCCTTTCACAAGTTTGACATCATTTTAAATCCCCTCAGCCATGTGCCAAACTTACTGCAAGACTGTCCACAGACTAGTCTGCTGTTTTTTTTTAATTACAATTATTTTTTAATTCACTTAGGTTATTATTTCTACCCCCTTTTTCCCATAAAACTCACACACAGCTTGCCACTGTAGGCTTTAACAAGTTCCGGGGTGTGCATTTTTCTCAGTGGGTTGTGTAGCCTAATAGCTGCCAGCAGCTACTTTTGGTGAAGACTAACTTCCAACCTTCCTGCCTCTGTCCTTCCCTCTGGTCTCCCCACTCTTCTTGTAATTTTTCTCAAGAACGTGGAAAGCGCTACCTCACCCTTTCTATAAACACCCCTAACCCCATCTCACCCCCCCAAAAAACTTGGAAATGTTTCCAGTGTTTTTTTAAACAGCAGCACAGGCAGCAAATGTTGAAAATGCTCACTTTCTTTGTGTGTGTTCATTTACTTGCTTTGTTTTAGGTGGAATTGGCTCATTTCAGACTCGGTGCCTTAGGGGAAGGCGGTCGACGGCCTTCGAGTTGTGTCAGTGCAAACAATCAACTGCGCACACAAGAGACGCAAGCATACAGAATATACATACACACATCCAACATCTGCTTGGAACGTGATGAGGTCCAACCTTGCAACGAGGACGGAAAACAGCATGTGAGAGGGAAGAAAGGGAGGGGGACGGATGGGACGGAGGAATATGAATGGAAGGAGGGAGGTAAACTAAGCAGGAGCGCAATGTGACAGGCATGGAGAGCAGAAGCCCGGAGATGATGGTCTGAAGGCATTAGATCCAGAGTAAGCCTCATCAGAGCTCAGCACACATGCCCTGTGAGCATCGCCGATGCTCACTTCAAAGACCAGAGCTCAGGAAGGCCAGGAACAGTCCAGACACGCTCTTCCCATCGCAAAATCCGGTCCTTCTGTTCGTCCTGGCCACTCTACATGTCTTTAAAGTTTATTTTTATCTATCAGGTTTATCTCTTTGAACTGCAAAGAGATAAACGGACTGCATCATTCCCTCTGGCAGCAATAGTCTTTCTTAAGTACATCTGTATGGGCTCTTGATGTTGACGCTTTATCTATTTGCAAACACACCTATGCGCTCATATTGGGACTATTTAACTGAAGAATTTTGTTGTCTTATGAGACGTTGAGCTTCAGTTTAAAATGGATGTTTCTCAGCTATATCTTGTGTTATAATGTTATTCAATGATCAAAAACACACCTGGAGTGTTGCCTTGATTTTTTCATGCATGCATTTAATTTCCCATAGCAACCATTTAGCTGTGCACAATGCCTGGGTGGATCTAGCACCGCCCTCTGGTGCTAGGTCCACCCAGGCTTCCGGGCTTCTGCCTCATAGAGCAGCGCTCCCCACTGCTCCTTCAGACTAGCCAGCAACAATCAGCAAACACCTGGTGGAACTGAGCGTCCACTAATCTCATTATATAAACTACTTCTCAATGCAACGCTAGTAAAAATAAAAGAAATACTGTTGAGAGGTTAATAGATGACTTCCTAACGGCGGAGCGTCAACTAGAGCAAGTTCCTTAAAGAGACAGAGGCCCAATTTCAAGATGTAAAATTCCAAAGTCAAATTTGCTTTAAGACATATTTGATGCACACAGCATTTTTATAACAACTGAACGTAGCATAGTTACTTGATTGTGCAGCAAAGTGGCCTGGAAAACATATAATACTGCCCCTTCAATGGCTTTAAACGGGGGTATGGATTAATTGGAAGAAGTTTAAACATTAGCATCAAGAACTGCAGGGAGAGAAATGGTGGTATATTTTTAGTGATGTAAAAAATACAATATAACAACATTTGTTCATGTTTGGTGGAGTAGCATATTTCAAGTTGGGTTTGGGAAGAGAGCAACACTTCTCACATCTCTTAGCAGTAGGAGTTCCCTCTGGTTCTGCTGCCCAGCCTTCATCGCCAAGCACACTGCCTTCATCCTCACCCTCACTCGGTTAACTCTGTCAGATGGCTGTCTCTTCAACAATTGGTCATGTAGCTCCGCCTCCATTTAAAGCCGTCTGGTATCTTTTATTATACACTCAGAGTTATATTTCCTTCAAAGCAAAAACAGAACAAAAATATTCCCTTGCATCGCAGTGGACGGAGGCCATCCGGTCTTCACGAGTAAGCTTACACTGGTAATATGCAAATGAGAAATATAAGCATCAAAACTCTTCATATTCCAGCTCATATCACAATAGCTATTGTGTTCTGTATAAAATTTTCAGATTTACCGTTATTCGCTCTGGAATTTTACCACAAGTACACGCTGCCTCCAGTTTGTCGTAGTGGCCAAATGAGATCCTACTTTCCATAAAGCACTTTCCCCATAAAACGTTTTTAACTAACGCAACAGTCATAAAACCTTTTAACAAGACATAACCTCCTACTTCAAAAAAGTCTTGTAACATGCTTTTATATTGAATCTGCAAGACGTGGGTTTTTAGAGATGCACAATAGAACTTCAGAAGCATCCAGACACGAACAACAAAGCTTGAAACGTGCAGTTGACTTATTGGATTTTCACAGTCGTGCATTTTGATTCTACACACATAAGTAAAAGCAACATATGTGCCTTATTCTGTGAGCAGTGGCATGACCTCTAGGATCACTTTATGTGGATTTTAGCTCAACTGATTCATTGTCTGGAGTAAACATGAATCATATCCATTGTAATGACATGGATATATAAAAAAAAAGATATTGTCCACCTCTGGTAGCTTATAACAGAGGTAACTTTCTATGTCCTCTAATTTTAGCAATTTGAAATATCCAAATTCGTCTTCCCTGAAGCCAAAAAACATGTGACGACCAGTCGAGTCAATCTAGTGATATACTTGAGTTCAGTAGGTTGAATAGTGTTGTCTAAAGTAATAGAGCTCAATGTATTAATCTGAGATAATATGACGTAAGCAGGCATAAATGTATTCAACAAACTCTGAAATGAAATAAAACATGCATTTTCAACAAGGGCTGGATCTGAACTCAACTGCTAGACACCAGACAGTAGCCGAATCTTCCACTAAAAACCACAAACACAAACCTGACTCAGGACTGTTCCCGTCAAAAAAAATTACATCGAGACTCTTATGTCTTGTTTATGGAGTAAGTCACCTACATCTGAGCCAGTCTGTTTAAGTCTGGAGCCGTAATAGGGGAAAATCTTATAGACTCTTCTTCTTAACGTTGCCTTTGTGGCGTAGTCGAGGGGCGTGCATCATAAGCCACATGAGAAAACAAAGATTTCACATAGAAAGCTCTGCTGTGCCACTCAGATCATCGTCATCTGCTGCTGTCTGCAGATTCACACCCTTGTTTCTGGTCATCTGTGTTTTTGTAGAGAAAAGATACCCCCCCTAAACTTAGAGCTCCCCCGATTTTCTTAGCTCATTCTCTTCCCTGTCCCGTCCCTCGTCTTTCCACTGAGAAGGACCCTCCTCTTGTTATTTTTCCAAGTCACCAGCAGACATCTGGATTTCAACTGCAGACCATTACATTGTAACAGGCCCCAGCTTTTATGGGCTTTGCAAGAAAAGTGGCGAGTAACAGCCATAAAATGACAGACATCCAAAAGGTTGCCGTAGTACAACAACAGACACATCATGAATGAGACGGTTGTGCCCATGTGTTCCCTTCGTGGAAGCTTTTGTTAAAATGTAAAAAAAAAGAAAAAAAGACGGAGGCGGAAATATGATGTAAAACAAGGAGATGTGATTCCCATGTTTATCAAAACCAAGATGCGCTCTGGCTCGACTCGCAGAGTTCGGATTTTCCACAAACGCAACGCCAAACCATACTGAGATGTTTGTCATGAATGTGTCGCATGGAAATTTGTATCAAACAGGACTGTTGAAGGGGACCATTAAAAAGATTTAACTGTTGGTATTGTATATGTTTGTGCGTTTGCAAGCATGGATGTGTGGATGAACAACCATTTTCCCAAGAAGTCTTTTAGCTGGAAACTTGGAGAGCGGAGAATGACGGCGTGGCTAGTGGGATTAAGTCAAGTTTTCTGGGAGTTCGGGCCTGTCCGTGGTCCTCCACCTGGCTGCTTGTGCTTCTTCTTAATGCTTATTCATGCATATTATCAGCTTGAGATTTTCTTATGCAAATGAAAAGGGAACTAAGGTGAGCAGGATTACTCCCTGGGGCTTAAACTCCGCAGGCGAATAGTTCGAATGTCTGAGATGGTATGCCTTCGGAATTTAGAAACACATGATTTGTGCACAAGACACACATTTATGGCAGATATTTCTTGGACGTAAAATAATCTGTCCGGAGTTCTTTGATAGAAAAATGTGTCTGATTTGACAGCGCTTCTCCAGGTCACTTCAAGATGTGCTTGCTGAACCATGGATCTAGCCCATGGCTCATGGTTCACAACCTCTTATTTCAAATAGGTGGAGTCCCAAAATGCAAGCATATGGCCTCAACATGTGTCGTACCCCAAAGAATTGTTGTCTAAATGCCTGCCGATGTATGTCAGAGTTTCTTCTCCAGAAGGATTTTGTTTAGCTATTTTAGTAGTTGAGCTTTAGCCATAACTTTAAAATAGTAATCAATGTGTTGAATGTAAACTGTTTCTTTTATTCAGTGCAGTGATTGCATGTTTTTAGAAAAATGTCAATGAGAAAATTGGATAGTCATATTTAAATTTTTGGCATTATGTAGTGTAGAATAAATTGGGTTCATTTTATTCTTCAACTGTCCAAAGATATGTAGCTATTTTCACCCTAACTCCTCTCTGATTGGCTGACCAGCGCCTTGTGATGACTCCTGTTCCCAAAGTACATGCTACTAAGATGACACTTGAACCCAGGGAGATCCAGTAAGAAAGAACCTGAAAACCATCATAGCAACTTGGCTAATGAAGGCAGAAATAAGTCTGATTGGTTTGGATCTTTGTGTTTTATGCTGCAAAGCTGTGCAAAATTTAGATTTTTGCTCCAAACGACTGAAACATGTACTTGACATGACTTAGTAACTTTCTCTCAGAGTGCCTACTTTAGTATCAGCAACCCTGTTCTAAATCCAAAGTGAGAAACCAAGAAGCCGTCCGATGATCTAAGCCAGAACCCACAAGCTTACCGGTCTGAGTGACCGTCTGGTCTAAAAAACAGCTGCTTCTGCAAAGAAGTCAAGAGAAATTGACCTCAGTTTGGAGCAGTGGGTTTGGGAAGCACGTGTCCAGAAGCCTGGTCAGTTTTGTGAGTGAGACAAAAGGTCGACTCTGGACTGAATGTCTTCATTGCCAGTTTTGGCACTTGAAACTAAAATGTGGAGGTACGCAGTTTTTCTTTCCCTTTTTTCAAATTAGGATAGATATTAAAAATGAGTTTAAGCTTCAAACCCAATTCTTCAGTTCCTGAAGAGCCTACAGATTCTTGTTAAATTTTACATTTTTAACCAGTTGATACAATATTTTAGAAAATTTGTTGTACTATTCTTAACTTTTCCCTTTTAGCTGTAGGTTGTAGAGTACTGTAAAATTGCAAGATAATATATATATTTTTTGTCTTTGTGTCTATTTACTCAATTAAATCAGTTTGTTTGCTCCCTTTGGCTTTCTTAGCATCTTTCACTCAAAATTGTCTTTTTGTGCCAATCTTGGATAAATATAAATATGCTCTTGCTTCTTTTATATGTGGTAAAGTTCACTGTGTGGATAAGATCAAAATTAATCCTCCAGACTGGTATGAGAATTATTTCTATCTCATTTTAAATTATTTTTAGCTTAATCAAGCTAGTCCAATAGTCCAATAGGGTAAATTTTTAAGCTTAAATATCCATGAATTATACACACTTGTGACTTTAAATCTATGTTACTCTTATAACTTAGTGAGACTGACATAAAATCCATAGTCTCACTATCAGCTAGAGTTTCCTTTTAGTGGAGTGTTTGAATCCAAACTTTCGGTTTCAGTGTCAGAGAAGTAACTGAGCTAAGGGCAGCGTGATCAGGCAAAGGGAAAAATCATGACTGCATGCTGCTTGACTCAGATCATCTCACAGTTTCAGCATTTCCTGAACATCCAGCAGCTCTCGTCTGACTGACCATTTCAAGACCGGACAGATTAAAAAGCCCTTTACTGTGGACTTTTCTGGCCATTGAACAGCTGACATTTTAACAAATGACGAATCTCCTAAAGCTCCAAAATCAGTCTGTGGTTGGTTAGAAATTCTCATAAGTGATGAAATTTCCTGGCTTAAATCAGACATATTCAAACATTTAGTAATAACTTTTTTTCCCCCCTTTTTTTTTTACAGCATGACTACTGCTACACAAAACAGAAAAACTAACTAATAGAAATGCCGTCAAGTATTACTCAGCTGCCATGTGTGCCTTTGATTAAGAACATTCAGGGGTAGAGAAGAGACAAACCAGCACACAGGGCAACGAAGCAGAAATATGTACAACAAAAACTCTCTCCCACATCGTTTTTCATGTTTTTAGCTCCATATTAGTCAGATTGGTCTGACATGCTACCGATATATTTTTCCTTCTGATTTTCAGTTCATTTGTCACATTGTGAATTTCGACCTCAAAAACACGACAGGCACAACGAAAGTCCATCAATCACTAGCTAAGCAGAAAGAATGAATAACGAACTAAATGAAAAACAGAAAAAGTGGGACATTTTTATGCACGAGAGCAAAAAGTGCCTTTTCTGAATAAGGATAACAATGTTAGAATAAGACCTGGAAGTTTTCTGAGAAATTGGGACAAAAGAAATCAGTTTTATACAGTTCCAGACTTTTTAATTTTTTTCCTCTTTTTTTCTAGCTTTAAATTTTAGGCCTATTTTGATGCCCATAAACAGTTTCCACCAAGTCCAAGTATGTTTTAGGATCTATTCTAAATCAAAATATATTGAGATATATGGACCAAGTTCTCAATATAGACGTTTTGGCTAAGCATGTTCATTTTTGCACCCCATGAAAAGATTGGGATTGTTTTAACATGACAGAAGCCCACGTTCATATTTGCTCCTCTCTAAATTGAAACCAATAGTAAAAACAATCTCATTTCATTTTTTCATGAAGTTGCAAATATGTTTATATCTTTCAGATATGTTTTTTTTCCCCTACTGGTCATCACTTATTAACAGAATCCAAATTTGAAACAAACAAAAAATAAAAAAATCAGTGAATATATCTTTGGTTGCAGAGGGTCTTCCTTCAGAAGCAGAGACGCAGAACGTTTGTTTCGCCAAGCTCTCAAAAATGTCAAGAGACGTGATTCTGCCTGGGCGAGTTTAGCAAAAGCAAAGAGAGTCCTTCAAATTGGTTTCCTTCAGACTTTCACACATCTTGAACTTCTTTTGCATCATTACATTCACATGTGTTGTCTGTGATTATCTTAAGAAAAACAGCCGCCTTTAGCCTGAGCTAGAAAACAAATAAACCGAGCCACTTTGCCACAAGTTTATGTCTGTAAATTGAAAGCTTTTCCTTTTGTAATATATTGTTACTTAAGTTAACCTTTTGATCATCTTCATGTTTGTTTGTTTTTGGTTTTTTTTTAATGATTTTTAATTTGCAACAAAAACAGGTCAAGATTCCAACGTGAGTTAGGGCAGCAATTAACCTCTGCCTGTTATTTCAGATTTTGCTTTGGAAACATTCGATGGGAGTTTCCATGTGGGCAGACAAAATCAACTCTCAGAGTTTACCCTCTTGTTTTACGGTTTATTTGAACCGTGATAATACAGGCGTACTGCTCTCTAGTTTTCCATTGCTTTTAGCTGAAAATGAGCGACTGCAAATATCGGGAGGGCGCGAAACCCGCACACATGAAAGCGCTTCGCACGGAGCCGCACGTGAGATTTGAACATAAAAGCACGAAACGTGTGCAAACGCTCTCTCACACCGTCTTAAAAACCGACAAACATGCACATGCCCTTCTGCCCTCTGTGCATATCCGCACTTGAGACGTTGTCATGAACTCACCAGCTGCCAGTTATCAGTTGAGTGCAAAATCCTCAATTGGCAGCGTCCCTTGGCCTGAGGAATACATTTCTGCTCAGCATGAATGCGAACTCTGCAGAGGTTTTTACAGAAACAGCCTCTAAGTTCCCAGAGATATGAAGCGACCTCATCAATTAAATCTGTCAAACACACCAGTAATAAAATCTCAACGGTTTGTTACGTTTTGACAGTACACCTTATTTCTGGGGTGCACTTGGTTTTCCATTCAACTCTGTTTACAAAGTCCAAATTCACAACAAATGCCATCTTAAATGACACATGATGTTGTTAACCTCTCAAGAAACGACTACAACCTGAGTGTACCCCATTCCATCCCAGGACAACCAACCATGGTGCACCACCTTGCAGTCTGTGCTCGATAGCTGCTGCTGCTGTTTTTAAGGTATTCAAGTTGGGCTCTAAGCACTTTTTCTAATGTCTGTTTGCATGTCCCACCATGGGGGATCCTGGTTTCCTCCAGTGTTTTTGCAAAATGTGAGAACTCTCAAAAACAATATGACATGCGCATGGCTTCAGCACTGTGTGGCTTTTCAGTTCAGGCTTTTCATCACCTGTCTTTACGCCTGACATCCAGAGACAGACAGGCGAGGGGGAAGTGAAGGTGCGCCAGGCTCTGTTGACGCGATTCAAAAGCAGTGACAGAGCAGCACAGATATCTGTTGCAGAATTGGGAGATGAAAAACCTAAGGGCCGTTGGGACAGAGGGGAGATCTGAACTAAACTTCTTTTACATAAGCGCAAATCATCAAAGAGTATCATAGGCCCAAGGAGTTGAAAATACGGAGAAAATACATAACTGACTGACACAATTGATTTGGCACCTTTTCCTACAGTCTGTCTACGTCTGTTTGCCATCCAAGATGCCGCTGGGAGGGGAAGGAGGGAGGGTGTGTTAGTCACGTGACTGGCAAAGAGTGGAGATTTCCAAAATGACTAAAATTATTTAATGTGGCAGTGTTTTTTTTTTGTGTGTGTGTTTTTTATGTGTTATTCACAAAGCATTGAGAATGTTCTCCTTCGTTTTCAATGAAGGAGAACAAGTGCTAGAGTCTGTGTGTGGTGCTCTCACACTTGCATAAAAGAAAAAACAAAAACAAAGAGGAAGTGCATAAAAACACAACGGGAAAGTTTCAAAACCTTTCGTCCGCTAATTTGTTTATGAAATATATAATGTTCATTAATGGGAATTAGAAGAAAACTAAATATCAGAACCTTGTTTTGTGGCCACTTGCGAGTTGTCACTTTGTTTCATGCAACTGACCCCATTGACTCTGTTAGCAGCTGGGGAACACCTTGGATCCCTCTTGCCCGTGCGCTGACTGTACATTAAGCTCCGCTGCGCTCCTTTGCGCTCACATGTGGCACCCAGGCCCTGATCTTGGCCCACGTTGGTTCTGCTGGCTCTCAGGCCCACTCTGTTATTTTTTTTTTTTCTTTATTTTTGTACTCGTAGGAGAGCTGAAGTCATAAATTAAACATCGCTTGCACGTTGTAATAATTAGAAACCAGCAGGACGTGTTAATCAGAGACTCAGAATGAGAAGTGAAGTTCAAGGGATGGAGCACATGCCAGCTTCTGCATGCGCATGGCTTCAGAACTCACCACGGATGAGACAAATCTGCCCATTTGATGGGCCTGAATAAAAATTAAGTGATTTTATTGAGGGAAGAAATGAGTTGTCACCAAGCTGCACTGCAAAAACACAACACCTTACTATTTATGGTCTCGTTTCTAGTGCAAATACCTTATTATTCTTAGTATACGTAATTTTTACTTTGTTGTAAGTGAAAAAATCTGCCAGTACAATTATTTACTTAAAACAAGCTTCAATATCTTGCTGAGAAGTTACTTGTATGTTAGCTTGGTGTTAATTTGAGTGTGCTGTGTCAAGTAGCATTGACCCTACGTGTTTCCGCTTCCCAAGATGCATTTTTAGACATTAATATTTTAGACATGATCTACAGAAAGACATATTGGCTAATTTTCCACAAATTATTAGGCGATATACATCACAGAAAAGTATTGTAATACTGAACTGCAGGGGCCACTTTAATTGCTATTTATTTTCTAATCCTGCCTCATACTGTAATGGTATTTTGAATAAAAACACGCTAGCTGTTGTAACCAAACTTTATAATAAGCTTTTTAAATTGGTCGGTTTTCTCTCAAGATCCTGGGTTGTTGTCATAGTCCACAAATTTTTAAACAAATTTGAGGCTAGATCTTTAGGAAAGCAGTTTATTTCTTTTCCTTACTGTCACCATGAGAAGAAAGACATTTGGATACGATGTTCAGCAGCGACTCAGAAATTGAGACTTGAGCATAATGCTGCCCTAGAAACTGCTGGAACGCCATTGTCACCGTCCACAATGAAGCTAAATTTTAAAACAGCATTGACGGAGATGATGTTGACTAAAGAAAGCCGCTGTCCAAATTCAACTCCTTCATGTTTGACTTCAAATTTCCATGTGCTCACATGGACAAGACAAATTCCTCCTCCTCAAAAAAAAAAACCCCAAAAAAACACGTTTGGCTTCAAATGCAAGTAGAATGTCTGGAGGAGTGACGATAAACCTTTAAAACAACATCAACAACAAAAAACACTGTATAAACCGTCTAGCATGTGGTGTTACCATTATGCTGCTCCGCTGCCAGCAATACCAGTAGTGTTGGGTTGTAAAAATTAGATGCATTACGGACTGGAGACCTCAGAATCCTTCAGCTTCACCTTAAATCAGCAGATATATGATTAAAACGTTGGCACAGTGTGGTGTTCCAACACAGGACTCCTTAAAACGCATGTACGACTTCATTATGACATTTACTTAATTTTTTCAGTGGTAGCAAGCCATTCACTTTTTTTTTGTTGTTGTTTTTTAGGATTTTTGGCTCTAGTGCCTTTTTATTTGAAAGTGCAAAGACAGTAAAGTAGGTAAAGAGAGACAGGGAAGACATGCGACAAAGATCAGCAGGCCAGAAATCGAACCTGCGATTCGTACAGAACCCCAGTGAGTCCTCCGTAACGTCCATACTGGATCACAGTGACTACTTTATTAACTATTCCTGTCGTCGATCGCTTCACTCCTCGCCCCTTTATTCTTTCATAGTGAGCGAGCTTCAGCTGTCGGAGAACATTACATTATTATAAGGCTCCTTGTGAAAACACATAGTGCCTTTCGCAATTAAAGTCGCCACTACAAACAGCCGACAGGGCGGAGCTGGGCTCGCTGGGGTGGGGAAGGAGACATGGTTAGTTAATATCTTAGATGACAAACACCAGCTTTGGCACCTACTACATATTCTTTCTTCTTTAGCTGAGTGTTTTTATTTCGGGGGGTTTTTTTTTTTTTTTTTTTTTTCACGAGACTATAAATCTAAATCCGAGGGCACAGGCTGTGATGCAGTAATTTACACAAAGGGAAAACTCTTGCTTTTAAAGTTTTCTCCCTCAGATTATGATTTTACGGCTACATGTGTAAATTTAGCACCTGAAATGACACTGCTCCTACCCTAGAAACTTTGTCGAGCAATAAACGGTGCGCTTCCCAGTAAACGCAGATTGCTCGGCAGCTTCGAGTAATTTCCAGTGACATCAAAGCAAGAGAAACGTCTAAGTTCTTTCAAGTGTCTCTTTAGTACAAACATGTATAGGCATGCTTCTTTTTAAAATCTCTTTGAAAGTTTAAGAGTTCGCTTTTTACAGTTTCTCTGCTATCAGTTAACCTTTCGCACGTGACGTCTTCGGAGGTCAAAGCATTTCAACTTCTCTTCACGTTCGAAATCGTCACAAAGCCTAATTTCCTTACAGGTCGTTGTGTTATATGTCTTGTCGAGCCTCTTGATCACACACACACAGACTCTACAAAAAAAGTAGAATTGCCTGGAGGATTACTGAAACACGTCTTCTCAATGGTTTCTCCTTGAGCTGTTGTGGTTTCAATTAATCCCGTGTCAGTCAAGTGTCTACGAGAGCCCTTTCTACAAGTGACCTGGGCCACTGAAAGCCTCATTTAAAAAAGAGGGAAAAAAACAAAACAAAAGAAAATCCAACAAGATTTAAGAGGCGAGTGAGTCTGTAGTTAACTCTTATAAGAAAAACAATTTTTTCATTAGCTCAAAGTTTTTTTTGTGGGAATTCTGATATACACATACAGATGATTTCCTGCAATACAGTGTCATAACATACAGTTTGGCAAAGGTTTGTTGCGGATATTGTGAGCTCATGAACTAAGGTAAAAAATAAGTGTCTCACAGCAAGCCTGAGGATCAAGCTAATGCCATTAGGACGTCCTGTACTTTTGGACAATAAGCATGTATCTAAATTCAAAAGAATAAATAAAAAATGCATACTTTGTCAAAGACATAATTATTAACTGAATAGTACAATTTGGCGTCCCACAGCTGAAAAAGCGAAGATTGGGCCAAACTTTCTTGAGATGAATGTGAGAAACTAGTAGATGGCTACCTGAAGTGCATTCAAGCAAATGGGGTCAGAGTAGCTATCAGGTGGCAGGATGTCCTAACTTTTTTATCACCTAGAAAACACATTGGTTTTTATATATCTGCTTCTTGAGTAAAACAACCTTCATTTTAGTTGCTGAAGTGCAATTAAATCACTTTCTCCAGGGCTGACATTTGAGTTGATGACGCATGAACACTTCTTAGTAAGCATTTAATAATTTCACATAAATAAACACATTACAAAACACTTTAACAAGCAACTGTGTGTTTTATTAAGTGGTTGCGCAAGTCTGTAGAAAATATTTAACACCTTAGATAGATAGATCTCTCAAACAACGCTGAAGCTATTCAGCAGCGACTACAGCATTTATATTAAACAGTTACCGTAAATAAATAAAACAAACAAAAAAATATTCAAATGTAATAGCCACAAGCCAAACACTGACAACTAAACGAATAACACTTGGGAAGCATGTAAGCAGATGTTCTGCTTTTCTGGAAGAGCACAAGTTGGATCAAGCTCCCGATTGTTTAGACAGGAAGGCTGCAGCCCCGCTGAGCTCCACGATCATGTAGAACACAAGAGTCTGCCACATGGCAGATTAACTTAACTCCTTCTGCTCTCTAACAAAGTCCTCCGGTTTTTTGAGGAATCACAACCAAAGCCCGAGCCTAACTCCCCCCACCCCCTCCGCTCGCTGGCAATACCTCCAAGTCGTACAAGGCAGAACATGCATGCATCAGCGTCTTTTTTTGGGGGGGTTTAATTTAGCTCATACCCTCTGATTTGCTCATTCTTGGCACCGACGTTTAGTTGGCCTCTTTTACAAGAGGAAATCTGCGCCTGCAATTTTTTCCGGCGCAGCGTGTTCAAGGAGATGAGCAGTAGCTGGAAGCATTTGCAGAAAGGTGAGAGTGACTCACCGAGCGCCCTCTCATTGACGGAGGACGTCTCCTGTCAAACCTTTACCATTAAGAGGAGGTTTGAGGGCTTCACTTTTTTTGCTTCGACTTGCAGAAGTTCACCCCCACTCCCCCCCAAACACTGGCCAGATATTTGCCGTGATAAAAATCTGGCAGCGGAAAGAGTCACACATTGTGGAATGGAAAAAATATATATATATCCAGTCTTACCACGGTGCGTCATGCCAAACAGGCTTTAACAACGCATAACAACAACAGTCTGCAGATGATGAACAGAGAGAAAAGAGAAAAAGAAAAAAAATTGAATCTCAAGTTGCTTTCAAATAAACAGAATGATATTAAAATCTTTCAAACACGATCCACAAATGTGACAGTTTTGTTTATAAACCGAATTGCTGTAAACGGAAATATGTGGAGTTAGACCTCGATTTACTCGTTTAGGTTTCAGGAGTTTATCTGCAGTAATCAGAAAAAAACAAAAACCTAACATCTGAGTTCAAACTGTTTTTTTTCCCTGTTTGGCTTCCTGGGTTCAAATTTCTCTGATCCAGCACCTTGAGCACACACACCCCACACACACACAAAAACATGATTAAAGTGAAGCCTTCCTGCTTTAACTCTGTTCTATAATTTGTCCCCATCAGATCGTAGACGAGCAATGTTTTGACATGAGATCTGTGAAAAATATCGGTTGGCTCTGAAAGGAATGAAAACATATAAAGTGGAACTTTGAGTACGTGTAATTTGGCTTGTGTAAACTTTAAAAGTTTCTTAACAAACGGAGCAACAGGTTTATATACAGCCACAGATAGAAGATTTTCAGGTGGGAACTTCTTTTTTTTTTGTTTTTGCTTGTTCAGACAGTCTGGTTGTCTTTTTTGTTACCATGACTTTAAACCACCATGTTTAAATATAGTTTTATAGTTTTCAAAACGAGCAAATAGAGAATAGCTTCAGAAACTTTTCTTTATTTGGCATCGCGATGCAGGGAACTTAATGATATGCTCAGCGCCAATTGCTATCCCTTTAAATTGTTTCGTAATTGTCAAAAATTACATCCATAAACATTTTATTGGCATTTTATGTGATGAACAGAAATAAAAGTCTGCATAATAGAGAACTGCAAAGACAAGCCTTTTTTTTTTTTTTAATAAATGAAAATCCAAAAATAATGCATCCCGTGCGTTTGTATCCAGTCAACACTTTGTAGAACCGGACTGAAACTTTTCTGGCTTGTTTTTCCTTCCAAAACAGATCAGATTGAGTGGAGATCATATTATGTGGACATTTTTCTAAAGATCTCAATTGGATGTAGGGCTTGACTTTGACTGTGCCACTCTAACTTGAATATGCTATCATTCCTACCATTCGATTGCAGTTCTGGCTGTATGCTTAGGGTGAATTTTCCCCTTAGTCAAGTGTTTTGCAGTCTCTAAAATTAGCTTTTATCCAGACTTGATGAGTAGTGTTAGTTTTCTGCCACACATAGCATTGTGTTGCCAGGTCAAAACCAAGTTTATTATTTTACTCAATCACTAATGTTTGCCAGTGATGTATGCAATACGCAAGAGCTATCTTATAAACAACCATCCTCCACTGCAGAGAGAGAAGTGTCGATCCAAACGGGGGCGGCTGATCATGTTACTTCAGTATTTGGAAGTGTGGCCCAAGCTTACTGAACAGCTATGTTCGCCTCCTCCATTGCCATTGCTAAAACTGTTTGCAGACAGACTACAATTCTAAAACAGAGCAAAAAAAAATTAATAAAATCGCAACATTGTTGTTCACAACTTCTCCTTCTCTTCACCGATTGGCCCAGAAGAAATTCTACCAGAGGAATCAAAGTCAATGGGAGAAACCCCAGTGAAGCGAGATTTGAATAGAGTGGAAAGCGTTAGAAAGGCAATGGCCGGGTAAAGCATTTTACATGAGACCAAAAAGTTCAGTTTTAGTCTCATGTGAAACTAAAAAATAATAAAAAAAACATCTTCTGAATGTTTGCTGTCTTTCCAAGTGTGGTTTTACTCTTGTCTTATTTAAAGCTGGGCTCACACTGTACTATAATCTATGCCGCATCTTTTATTCGTGATGCGTTTGTTGGACCTTTCCAAAGTGATTCTGTTGCAGCGAGCGAGCTCAGCAGTCTAGAACCCTCCGTTGTGTAGTTTGTCTGGATTTACTAAATTGAGCTCAGATTCTGAGATATGCTGAACTCCTGCACAAAAAAAAAAGAAAATAAAAAATCTGTCCAAGCTATTAGGGAATCTTGTCAATTCCCTCCTTATGACAATGCAGCATTGCACTTTGGCAGCTATCATTTCCATTACAAATACCTTACAAGCTGCTGGCAAACACCAAGGGCTTCAGAGATATTTTATTTGACATCCTTAGAATCACAATGAGTTACTTGAGCATTGGATGACAGTACGGGTTATGTTCTGCATTAGATCTTCATATGGCTTTAAATCCAGCACTGACACCTTGTCAGAGTAGATGTGGAGTTACTGCATCAGGATGGCTGATCAACAATTTCCTGTTTCAGACACTGGATCCTTTCTTTTTTTTCCCTCTTAGGGACTTTTTTTTTGATGCATGATTAAAGTCAAAGAGACATGAATTATAGTCATTGTTATTCCAGCATCATATTAGTCAGGATGTTTTTGATTAAATTCAAACAAAAGGGAAGGGCTTGCAAGTTTGTTTGTTTTTTGCAAACTTTGAAAACAGAACTGTCTAATGTCATTATTATCAAGAAGAATGGCAAGTTAGGCTTTTTAAAAACCACTGCGTGGATTTGTATCATGTCACAGTCAACGTTTCTCTCAGCTTAAACATAAAATAGCACAAAGTCAATTAGATGAAAATTAGAATTCAGAAATAAACATGACTAACTCTAAAAAGTGGGGTCTGTTCTGTGTTTCAGAAAACAGCTGCAGACATGTCCAGATCTGGCAATCCATCCCGAAAGCAGACAAGATGCTAAATAAAGTCTAACAAAAAACCCCCAAAAAACATAAAATGTCATTTTACCTACAGAAGGCTATTTGTAATGTTATGAAAATACATGCCTGTACATAAAGAAAGAGACTGAATAAGTAAAACTTCTGATGGAGAAACATTTCCCGAACAGAACAGTGAGAACTGTGGCAGTATTTTAGACACTGGAACAGAAAACATGTTTGTGTATTTCCAAAAAATGGAGGAACCTCAAACCAACTGCGAAGCGATGAAGAATCATGGTTCGAGGATGCTTTGTTGCAGCAGGACCTGGCCACCTCACAATCATAGTCTGTCACAAATTCTACCAATTATCACAACGTTCCTAAGGAAGATGCGAGGACCTCTGTGGATAAGTTAGACCGAAAGTGGAACTGGACTGTGAAACATGACAATGATCTGGAGCACAACAGGAAATCCCCCAAAGAGAGGCGGAGATTGAAGAGCTATAAAATCAGTCAAAGCCCAGATCTTGATTTCATTGAGATGCTGAAACAGGCAAAAGAAAATCTCTCAAACGTCTCGTAGCTGAAAGTGAGGAGTGGGGGAAAACTTTATCAGACCGATAAGAGAGACTGATAGATTAATCTCAGGGGAAACTTTAACGTTGCTCTCAGTTTGTGTTTATTTCTGCTTAATGAGTAAGATGTGGTTATGTATTTGTTGTTAACTTGTTACTACATCACTACCCCAGAGATAAATAATACGGACAACAGTATGTGAACATTTCACTTGAAACAACTGAGTATTTTATTGTGGCGTTTATGTTTTAAGGCAAAGTATTTAGGTCTAGATCGATAAATGCCAAATTTAAAAAAAAAAAAAAAAAAGCAAAAAAATTATTTCAAATTATCTTAATTGAACATATGTTTTTTTTTTTAAATGCAATCCAAAAATCCAATCTTTTCCATCAATATTAGAAGAAAGAGCAAAATATCCTTTTGGCTAACATTTATAATCGCTACACATTGATTAATTGAACATGTTGTGAGGTCATGATAATTGTTTTTACATGACCTTTTACTAGGATGTTAATGTATGTCTGTCTCATTATTGCAGGAGCCATGACAGTTTATGACACACCTACCTTGCTGGAGCTGGAGTGACATTAAGTCTGTATTGTTTGCAGAAAATTTGCTTCATTTTATTTTTTTTAGGTCACAATTGAAGAAGACACGAAATAAAGTATGATAGGCCTGCAGGACCAATTTGTTCTCTTCATATTTCACACTTTATTGTTCACGGTTTCAAACGAAAAACACCCACAAGATCCTTTTTTCCAGCAACTATGCAAAGGTCACCTTTAAAGTGGCAACTTTTATCCAGTCAACAAAGGTGTGCTTGTCTGGATCCCACACATTTCCATCTGCAGAGTTTAAGAAAGTGATGAAGACCTTTCTGTAACTCCAAACATGTCTTCAGAAATGCTAAACCTGCTGTGTAAAAAGTTCTACTCAAACCATTTGAAGAGACTCTTTGCCTCATTACATTAAGTTGTTTACTGAGACACTCTCATTTGGGTTTTACTGATTTCCTTTTATTCACATGATCACTAGTTTTAACTTGAGCTAAAAGAAAGTGTAAACGTACCATCTCAGTTCATTTAATGACATTTGTTCCCCTAATTAGGTGACTATGTCACCACTGACAATGTTTTTAACTATCTCGACCATTTATCCTGACAGCTGAAATTACATGGCATTTCCTTTCATTGTAAAGACACTGAAAACACAACTACTAGCTCTTTCACGCAAGGTGGCTGCTACAGTTGGCAGCTATTCAAAAGCTATTTTCTTCTGTATGTAAGTGTTGGTGGACGTTGTCTCATTTAAGCTATTTCTTTTGGACTTTGATGTGCCCCACACAGTGCCACCTACTGGGCAGTCAATGTAAGTGCAAAAAAGGGGAAATATTACATATATACTGACAAATATTTGTTGTCAGTATATAAAAAAATAATAATAATGTTGGCAACAGTATTTAACAATTAAGACTGACAGCAAGACCAACAAAAAGGTAAAATGTAAAATGAGGATTATGCTATTGACTAAACCTATGGATGTCAATTTTTAGTTATGTTCTAATTTTTTTAGGACTTTTACTGAATAACTTTTCCCATTTTCTGAGATTGTAAAATTTGATCAGGGTTCTTAAAAAAACCCAACTCCTGAGACAAATTACTCTGAATTAATATTTTATAATGACTAGTTATTTTTCATGACTGCAAGCAAACATGGCCTCAATCTTTTAATCGTCTTTAAATTAATTAGTCAATTCAAAGCAAACCCGACAAAATACCAAATGTTGTACAATCAATCAAAATGTAGAAAATATACGTAAAAAAACAAAAAAAACAAAGTTTGTGTCATGAGTTGTGAGTTTGTGGATGAACTAAAATGCAGATAGGAACTGGGAGCACGGATCATGTTGAATGTTTTAATGAGAAAAAAAAATATTATTATTAAAAAAAAAATACTTACAAAAACCACAGGGAACACAATGAGCCAGAGCCGAACAAAAACAGGAATACAGAACAAAAAAAAAACAAAATCAAAAAAAAAAAAAAGCCAGCAGGGTAAACCAGGGAATTAGAGGAATTAAAAAGGAAAAAACAAGATATGATGGGAGGAGCCAGCAATGAGGAACTGAGAATGAGTTGTGTATATACTGGGGAGGTTGATTACTGAACAAGGAACAGGTGGCTGATTAGAAACGGGTTGCAGGTGTGAGGGGAGAGAGAGAAAGAGAGAAAGAGAGAGAGAAAGAGAGAGAGAGAGAGAGAGAGGCAGAGAGAGAGAAAGAGAAAATTGGCAGGGTGTGGGAGAGTACAAAAGGAACTTGGAAATTAATCTAATTCTAAAGAATGTCTAGACATAAGGAACATAATAAAACTAGAGTAATAGAATAACTAGACACAAGAAATAAACATAATAAACTACAATCACTAAGGAGGACTGAGCTAAAGTGAAACAGAAATAAGGCTGATCTAGTCAAATAAAGAGGCTGAGGAACAAAGAAGAATAGTGAAACTAGAATCAGTAAAACAAACCCCAAAAACAACCCAAGAGTTTACTCAAACAATGGCATTAACAATAAAAAAAAAAAGGGAGAATAAGTTAATCAATTGAATTAAGAGGGGGAAAACTTTTTGTGTATAATTAAGTTATGTAAACTTTATTTTTCAGATGTATTGTCTATGTTTTAGCATTATAATTTTAACTCGATTGGATTGTAAAATTGATTTGGAATGTGTTTAATTTTAATCTGTCTACATGATTAGATTGAATAGACTACATGTTTGTAGCGTCAGCTGTTTGTCTTGTAAAATGCCCTGAAGTGAAGTTGTATTTAGTTGGCACTATAAAAAACCCAAAAAAACGCATTAATTGAATTGAACAGGGCTTATATATTGCAACAGCCAAACACCAAATATAAAATAATTATGAATATGTTCCAAAAAGTGGTACAGTTTTCACAAATCTCAAACTGTGGTTCAGAGAGTCTTTGCTCACTGCAGCAGAAGCAAAATTAAAAGTGTAGAATTTGTAGTATTTTGTATTTTGAACAAGAGGTGATCAAATACACTTGACAAAACGGTAAACTATAGCCCTGGGGTTTAGTGCTAAACCTGATTCTCAATTTAGAAATCATATTCAGCATCATTAGCCTGTTGTATTGTACAGTCCTGTGTGCTTAATCCCCAATGGTTGGACATCACAACAGAAAAAGAGAAAAAGATAAATGCATGTCCACCCTCTGCTGGGCTCACAGAATGGCGCCCTGGGCTGTGAGCCATAACGCTGGACTTCAAGCTCACCTGTTACTGAGTCACCAAACATTCAGACTGACAGCAAAATGAAGATCAAATTCCATCCCGTTTAGGCTTTGATCAGTCTCAAATGCAGTTTGGATTTCGCGCTTTAATCCTTTCCTCAGGGAATGAAAAAAAGGGAAAAAGAAGAAGGAAGAAAAAAAAAAATCCAGTGTGTCGGGAGTTGGAGGCGTGAAAGTTTTCCCTTCAACTTTTCCTCCCTCCCCCGGCCAATAACAGGGGCCGGCTGTAATGAGCGGACTCCTCTGATTTGTCCGGGTCTGCTGTCCGGGACTGTGAGTGACAGGCCGGGCGGAGGGCTGGTCGTCTCCCCACCCCACAACCCCTTCAGCGTTGCCCCCCCTCTGACTTTTGACGGGACTCTGCGTGACGCGGCTGAAACAAGGGGGCAACACTTGAGCTCCCAGGCGCAGCGGTGCGGGACAGTTCAGAAGAGCAGAGAGGAGAGGAGCAGTGCGGGGAGAGAGAGAGAGACGGAGCTCACCCGTCAACCAGCTGGAGGAACCCACACTTACAAACCCCCTTATGGCTGCTTGAGACGTACCGATACGCCCCCCCTTCCCCCTTTTTTCTCTCTTTCTCTGGGACTTCTTTGGACTTCTACTTTTTTTTTTTTTTTTTTTTTGTCTTCTCGTCCTGACCAAGAAGTTTATAGCGAGTCTAATTAAGTTGCTCTCGGTTGAGAAGTGAATCCACTTGCCGTGGACGGCGCAAGGCGGTCATGGATACCCATATAAGATGGAAAGATAAACGGAGAATAAGGGACGCCCAGGTCACTTTAGCGGTGATTCTGCTTTTTGTCACGTCGCGTGCAAGTTCAGGTAAGATGCGGCGGCCGTGTGATGTGTTTGGGATCCACTTTGGAAAAAAAAAAAAAAAGTTTTCCCCCTCAGTGGGTCACTGATGAGCGCCCCTCCTCCTCTATTAGTGCCTTAACGTATTCAGCTTGCAGGGTCAGGAACTTTAGGGGGACTTTGAAAAGTGTTTTTGCGAGTTTTGGAAAAGTTTTTTCTTTTTCTTTTTTCTATTGGGAAGGAGCTAATGAGAATTTTGCTGCTTATTGCAGTGGCGCCACGAAGGGTGGACCAAAGGGGCCAATGGTTACCATTACATGTTTTCCAGTCCCTTGTATACCCATAATGTTTCTATTTATTTATTTTTTTACGAACATTAATTAAATACACAAGAGAACAAGCTTTTACTAGTTGTAAAATGTAGTTATTTATTGTTAGTGAATTCATTCATGCATATGTAACTTTTGGTTTTTACAGTGTACCACTTCAGTAGCCACCACTCGCTACTACAAATACTAAAAGCACACAAAAGCATGGCAGGACTCCTTATGTCCTGCCATGACTTAATTTTTGTGTGCCATTCCATCATCATTATCAGTGGTCGCCATCTTGCCATCCCTTTTAAAACTTTCTGCAGGTCCCCCTGTTTTCAGTTATTTACAGTCATTTCTTGTGGGGCGCACTTTTCCAATGCTTCGCATTTCCGCAAGCCTTTTTGCACAAATAAGTTCTGTGGTGCACTTCAAGAAACTTCAGTGAGGCGTTTGCTGCTCAATTTTTTTTCTCTTCTCCCTCAATAGATGGGAAGGATGGGAACAGTTTTCAGAAGCTGGGAGGGGCTGTAGCTCCTCTGAAGTGGTAGGGTGGAGCGGTTCGAATGGCTCCGACGCCAGGGGACACGGCTCTTAAAGTGCTGGGGTCCCCTCTTTTCTGTCAGTGATGGTTATGTAACCTAGTCCACAAATATCTACAAATGTTAGCATTTCATTCAAATATGACTTAAAGCTCAAATCCTTGATGCATCGTCATGTGGAAGGTGACATTTAAGAGGCTTTCTTGTCTCTTGGAGGTCAAGAAGTCAGGCTTGGGTCTGGCCTTTAAGTATTATTAGCACCTTAAGACGGCCTGACATTGCTGGTGGTCTGCTGCAATGTTCCGACACCAGTCTTTGAGCTGAACAGGTGGCTTCGTCTGTATGTTGTACACAGGAAGTGTCTGAGATTGTGCTGAGCTTGTGAATTAGTAGTCATAATGACCACTTTAGTGTCCGTTTACAGCAGAGAAAAATGTTGTTTGTTTGTCCTTTTCAGCTCATATGCATGTGAAGTAATTACGGTTGTCTCTTCAGTTTCTTGTTGCTTGTCCAAACTGTGTAATAAATGTGTAATATTTGGATCTACCGTTGGCTATTTCAGAGTATTTGAATTGCGGTTACTTTTAGTGGATCAAAGAGGAGCTGGAGCTTGATGCTGATGCTGCGAGCTGGATAAAAAAAACCTTATATGACTCATGTATAGGATCCTTAGGGCACTGATGTGCTTCTTGAAACTTGAAGCTGACATATGCCAGTAAAGACTCAATGATTGAGTGGTAGTAACATAGCAAGTACATGAAAAGCCTGTGTAAACTAATTATCTCCTCCGTCAACGTTTTTCAGTTTTACTATCGTCGGCTCTTTGTCATCGCAAAGTACAGC
Source organism: Brachyrhaphis terrabensis (assembly GCA_903067065.1). NCBI lineage: Eukaryota > Metazoa > Chordata > Actinopteri > Cyprinodontiformes > Poeciliidae > Brachyrhaphis > Brachyrhaphis terrabensis. The sequence goes on from CAEGAG010292324.1 coordinate 55,961, forward strand.
GTTGGTAATCTTAAAACACTGTGACACGTGTTTCACCCTCAAGTCAAATAAAGTTTTAACTTTCCTATTCTTCAGCTACGGTAGCCTTTTTTCACTCATAATTAACAGCCTCTTCCCACCTAAGGCTACGTTTTAGTGCATTTCCTTTGAAAGGCTTGCACAGATATACAATAAAGGCATTGTATGAGGTATAGCTATTGCTATGACTGCTTGAGAATGTTGACATTTGCAATAAACATGTTGAAACACAAGATCTCTTTATTATACACATTCCATATTGATCATAATTCCATGCCCGAATGAGAAGTTACTTGCATTATCACAGCACTTTAATTAAAAACAACAAAGTGGCAATGGGTGTCAGTTAACAGTGTTTCGCCACAGCTATGAAGGCCTTTCTATTGGGAGTTAGCATGTCTTTTCTGTCCATGTAATTAACCTAGATTTGAAAGCTAAATGTTTGGTTTTATGGAAGGAATGACAGTATAAAAAGTTCTTTGTCTCTGAGTGTGGGACCCTCTTGCTATAGGATCCTTTGACCTGGAACAGAATGAAATACATAGAAGGCGAATCGATTCACTAAATAAGAGAAATGTTTTCTTAACAAGAACACAATGTCAACAGGGCACTGAGATTTGATTTTCAATTTGATTTTTACATAGAATTCAAAACAGGAATTGCTAAGCTAACTAGAGCCTCTTGGTCTTGATCTAACATCACTGTATAGAACTTTATCATCTTATAATATTGTATAATATAGCTTAGCGTACATTTTCATATGGGCTGCCTTTTAGCTATATCATTTAAAATAAGAAATAGGTGTTGTCACTAAGTTGTAATTTATCATTACCTAAAGCATCTTACTGAATTACAATGTAAACAGGTCACCTTTATCCGACAACAACTAAACTGACTTTAATAAGGAAAGTTTAGTTTTCACAGTCTTGCATTTTTGATACTGGCCAAACATTTACTCATTCTAGCCCAGCAGCCTAAACTACTTATCAACCACGTTTAGACTTCAATAAACATAAGCATGTTCACTTCTTTTCACCTTTTTCATGCTGCAGTTACATGCTGTGTAGACAGAAGGTCTTAGTTTTCAAGAAAATATTCATTGGGGGTAGCCATTGTTGAGAAAAATATGTTCTTCTGAGGTTAGCCCACTGTACTAACAGTCTTAATCATTTTTTTGTTACATAAAACCAGATATTTGTAAAAGTAAAGTAAGCAAAAACAAAACGGTATTTGTTGTGGTCTTTATCATTAGCTAGTTCCTGCTTGTGTTTTGACAACAAAATAAGCTATTAAACCAAGCTATAGAGAGATTTGCTAGCAATATGTAGCCTGTTTACATACAGTGTGTTAACATAATGTTTGCCAAGTTTTTCATACTCCTGTTGATGGAAACAAAATACCCAGATAATCATCTCACAGAAAGGTAATTAGGCTATGCTAGTGAAAGTTCATGGCTCATTTGGAACGCCATTTTGTTTTACTGTTAGAAAGGAAACTTTAAGACTTAAGTGAAAAGTATAAATAACACCAGGCCTGTGAGTCACTGAGACAAAGAAGGAGGAGAAAGGTCAGAGTTCAAAGGTGATTGCTAGAGCTTTCATGTCAAGTTTAGCATTTTATCGCCAAAAGAAGGGAAATTCTTTCTCTATAGGGTGGGTTTTTTCCTTGTTTCAATAGATTCCCTTTTGGCTCTGCTGGAGGAAGTGACACTAAGATGAAAAGTGAGGTTGCATTTAATGAAAAGAAGCTGCACAGTGGGATGTTGAGGAACTTTGAAGTCTCTTTTCCAACCTTATCATTGGCCTTAGATTCAGAATTCAATGATGAGCGTGTCTTGCTACAACCATATCCATGTTGTTTTAGATTGCATGCAAGCAGCAATGTTTTCTTTGGATATTAATTCATTTATTTCTATCTACTACATGTTTTATTTGTAAGAAAACCTCCTGGATTTAAAGAAAATTGGATTCAATTGATTAACCAAATTTCACTTTGAACGTTCTTTTTCCACAGCTGGAAATTCACACAGGAACAGAACCCAGTCATTAGAAATACTGAAAAAACATTCTTTGAATACCTTGCGCAAATGAAAACAAAGCCATATGTTAGCCAAACCCATAGGTGATATATGGCAGCAGTCGAGGGGCAGTTGTGTTTGGGCAACGTCAGCCATATATTTTCAGGAAATAGGAATTATGCGATGAACTTATATATGTTTAATCCTAATGCAAGTTTAAAAGGGATGAACAGAAGACCTTGCCGTTTCTCTGAGCGCCTCCCCATCTGGATTCGATAAGTTCCATTGTGCTGTCTGGTAAGCCCTCCAAAAAGCCAAAGAAATGTCTTCCAGATGTTTTCCTCCCATTCTTGGTGGAACAGAGAAACCATGAAAAAAGAAAAAAATTCTGTTGCATTTTCTTTCAAGAGAAAATACGCCGTTGTGTGTTGGTTTTAGAGAAAATTTCTAATCAAATAACAGTGACACAGTTATAGAGGGGTTTAGGAGTATAACAGCAGCATATGTCTTTTATTTACCCAGTTTTGTACTCATTACAACCAGGGTCATTAAAAGGTTCTTTTTGTTTCTGTGGGCTGCCTTTATGGCAGGGTTAAAGGTCTACTGCAGCTGGTTTTCATCTAGAGTTGCCCTGTGTCTGGACAGCTCTTCTTCAAAAGGATATTTTATGTATTGGTCATTTCTGTCCTTTGGCTTTTTGATGAAGCTAGTAAATAGTGAAGTTCAGAGAAGTGACCCAATGGTGGCAAGATGAGCTCATCGGGTTTCTTGGTGTTTTATGTGCAATGATAGCAGGTGGTTTTCCTGGCGCGTGCTGCCAAACAAGGCTCATCTTGATTTATGAAATGATGCTGATTAATGTCTCTTACCTTTTGAGAGTACAACTTATTGAATGCTGGAGGAAGGACCAGGTTTAGATGGTCATCTTTCATCCAGTTTAACCACCTTCTCTTATCCAACTCAGACTCATTTAGTGGAATTTGGGTCTGGTGGTTCTTACACAGTGTCTTTTAGCTCTCCTGAGATCATGTCCGACAATATCAGATAAGCAGCCATGAGAGAAAGTGGCTTCTTGTTTGTGCCTATTGCCTTGGTGCTAAGGAAGGAATCTGGGGCTGCAGGGAGAGGCAGTGACCCTATAAGTGCATGTGCCACTTCACGTCTGTAAATGCAGGCTTTGTGGATAAGAGACGCTGTAAATCAGCTTTAATGCCTGATAATAACATGGCAGATAGAGCAAAATATGCACGACAGATTTCTGATCCAGTGACAGAGTTAAGGAGATCCTTTGTTCGACACAAGCAGCGTATTATTTGCCATGTCCTGTCGCTGGTTATCTTCAAGTCTCATTTAGACTTGTTGTTTTAAAGTTGTCATGGTGCAGAGCGCTTGGTTTTCAGCAATTTTTCTGATTAGTTTTTCTCCCTATGTGCATCTCTTCTCCAAATTAAATGTTGGCTGTGCTACTTAGTGATGCAACCCCAACACTTACGTTTGGGTATGCTTTGTTGCTGTACGTTGTGCATGGCAGAGTGAAACACTGCATCTGGTCCAGACTTACAAGCTCTGCATTCACTATAGCTGTAAAACAGTGCTTTTCTCTGTAATGGGTATTATAATCATTGAGCATGGAAAGCAATGTATGACTCATCCTTTCCAACCCCATTCCCCCTTCTCCAGCCAGAGCCTAGCCGCAACTTTGGTTGCAGAAAACTGAGTGTAAGCACTTTTTTCCAAGTGGGAAGAAACAATGGTTTCTGGTCAGTCGTGAAACTTTACTGTAGTCTTATGTACTCTATTTTAAATTTATTAGGTGATGAAATCAGTTGAAGTTGTAATGAGAGGACATATATAGAAGAACATAGTTTGCCTAGTCAGCAGGATTTTGTTTTTCTCCGGGAAGCTTAACTCATTTGGTCTTGCTGCAAGAAGGGACTCAACTAGAGTTTTACCGCACACCAGTTATGTGTTTAAGCAGGACTTAAGAGATCTTTCTGATGGAACAAACCATTGAATATGGACAGAAGTCAATCTTTTGTTTAGTTTAGGATGAAAGCAAAAAAATCTTTGAGCACATCCTGCAACCTTCAGCACTTACATCCTACAAGATGTGACTTAAATGCTGAAGGCTATGTAACTAAATTGCTAAAGTCTAAAAGCAGTGGTCAAAGCAGGAAATCAAGGGATAAAACACATGCAAACTTTAAGGAAACAGTGAGGAATGGAAGACCATGAAGGCATAGAAGTTTCATGTCATTTGAATATGGGCTGCAGTAGTGTGTAATATACAACTTTTCTATACCCAATTATATAAAAGCACATATGTTGACACAGAGCAGTTTTCCTTAGATATAATGGAAAACTTGTGTTTGTGTTTTTATAAGGATGTTCTTGTTTTGACCAATTAGGGTTGTGCGTGATACACACCTCTTCTTGTTGCTATTGACGGTATGCTTAGTGAGGTCCTCAATAATCAAGCCCTGGTCACAGCTAGAGTTTAAGCCATGGGACAACGATTAAACTGTTTAGAGACAGTAAGTCTCTAGAAATTTCATGTTTGGGGAAGTTGAAGAACGAGAACAAACCTTTTGACAGTTGAGCTAATCAGACCTGACCTGGCCTTTCTTGGGCGATTTGCATAGGTTCCCAACTCTTGTTCACTCTGTGGGTATTCCACTACAGCTGAGGAAGGTCGGCCTAACTACTGTGCTAGGGTTGTCCTTTATTCTGCCCAGGATTATTCTGCCCAGATTCTCATCAACAGATAGAAAATCTCTTGTCAGGTCTGACCACCTGGGCATGTCCCTTAACCACTTCAACCCAAGTATGCTGTCCAGGAGGACTGCTTTGAGGGCTTAGTGGGTGCTTGATGCCAGGCAGTGTCTGTGGGTTGGGTTTGAGAGCACTGTGGGTGTTTTCCATGCAATAAAGAGGAGTTTTCAGTGTGGTCCCCTTGCTACCCAGCTAGTATCCCTCTCACTAGTGGTTTCTGTGGTGGAGTGGGCTCTCATGCTGCCTTGTTTCCCATCATCAGTTGATGGATATCCCGTGTTCACAGTTGATGGAGGTCTTCAGCAGGGTTGGTGGGACACCTTTTGTACTCGTGACCAGGGAATTTTCTGTTGGGGTGGACCCTTATGCTGGTATAACCCTTACAAAGTAGTTTTATTTATTGTTGACTTTAATTCAAGAGGGCTGTCCTAGAGGTTTGCTGTTGGACTGCACATGCAGGTTGCATAAAGACAATGTAATTGCCAACTGTATTAAACAAACTAAATGGATAATGAGTTAACAGTATGTATTTGGGCAACTGAATTCTTGCAATTACTTCTCAGTAGCAGTCTAGTCAACAGTAATAATGTGATTGTAAAGTATCGCAGTAAGAAATGATTGTCATACAGTGCACCATACACTGTTACACCGATGTGCTGATTTCGATTATTACAGCACAAACACCTTTTCAACTTGTTAGGATGTCATGGATATATCCTCTATATGTTCTCAGACAGCTGTTGGGTTAACAAGGTACAGAAATATTCATTGCTAAAGAACAAAGCAACAAACCTTGAGAGCTGAAACACAAAAAACAGAGAAATCAACACAATTACTTGATTTTAGGGAGCTACTCATATTGACTCTTATATTAAAATATATGGCATAAATTAACATTTTGACCACCTCCTGGTAGGTCATTGATCTCTGAAACTAAAATATCCTTTTTCACAAAATTTGGTGGACTTTCATGGAGGGAATCATCCTTTTATATTCTTCTATAACTTAAGAATTTGTGAAAATCTAAGATTTGCTCAGCACTGTTACTGATAAACCTATGTGGACAATTTATTTTCAACATCTGATTGAATTCTCTTTTTTATGAGCTTAGTAAAACAACACAAATGGCCACCCACACACTTGCACTAAAGCAATTCTTATGTTATTTACAGTTTTGTTCAGTAACAAAGAATATTATTGAGAGGTCAATCTAGTGCAGTAACTCCATTTACTAAATAATACACATTACATAGATTATTTACCCAAAGAATGATGTTTTCAAGCCTTTAATTCTGTTACATGGAATGATTTTCCTCTTGCAGATAATGAAAACAACAACTAATATTAGATTGTTATATCACACCTAAAGCAAATAATTTTTTACAAAAATGTGAAGAGTCAGCTATAATGTCTGCTTTTGAAAAGGAACTTTAAATCTGACAAATGAGTCTTATGAGAATGCATACTCAAATTTATTGGATATGACTTTGCATAAGTATTCAAAGTGCGTAGTCAGCTGTGTTTACATCTTGATTTGCTTGGTTGATATCACTTGAACTTGAGGCTAAAGATTCAACGTGCATCCTGTGCGTAAAGTACTTGAACTGCTAAGGTCTGGAGAGAAATGCTTTTAATAAGTAATAGAAATGTGAAAGTAGTATTGAAATAACTTCCACTTTTTCTTTATTTGTGGGCTTTCCCTGAAAGTATTTGAGTGGTGTTGGAACAGTAAGTAGGTATCTGGTTTTGGCTGATTTATTGTACGATTCAGGCATAGTAGCAGGATCTTATTTGCACATTGACTTCTGTTCCCCCACAGGGTTGATGTTGCTCAAGTGAGTCACCCGTTAAAATGTCAGTAGCAGATAAATTTATGCTCGACTTGGCTGTCACTCCAACTATGGCGTGTTATTTGGCAAATCATGACATCGCAAGTTATTTTGCTCCATTTTGAATTCAAGTGTGTGAAGCGACTCGGAGAAGAATTATTAACAGGCAGTAAATATTCCTTTTTGTTTTTGTTTACGTTTCTCAGATTTCAGAAATTATTGATAATAATGTAGTTTAATCTTGAAACGTATTCTGTCAAATAACTTTGACGTCCATTTGAAGCATGTAGTCAGCAATGTAATATTGATCAAATAAAGTATTGTAATTGATACAGTTGATTACCCAGTTCTATTACGTATTTTAATATAATTTAATAGTGTCACTAATAGTTGATAGGAAATTACTCCTATACTAATAAACGTAAAATATAATAACAAACACTGACTTTGTTTTTTTAGTTCATCTCTCCTGTCTCGCCTCAATATGAGCTTAACATGAAAATGTTTGTCTCTTAATAGACAGAAACAAAGCCAAATTTCCCCAAAAACTGAGTAAATATTTGCTTTTCTTTACCACAATGTTGTCATATAAATTTAAGAATGTATCTACAGGTTGAAAAAAAATGGCAAAATCGTGGCAAATCAGTTTTTGGATTTATCTTTCACATGCTAATGTTGAAATGGAATTAGATTTACAGTATTTCATTGTCTTACGGTCAATAACTTCAAGCAGTGATCTGTTTTCCACCAACTTACCATAGATGCAAATTGATTTGTATGATGTGAAATACGAAAAAATTTTTTTTTTTATATA
>CAEGAG010292334.1:0-18348 GCA_903067065.1 Brachyrhaphis terrabensis
TTGGAGCTGTACGCCTTCCATCAGATCGAAGAGCTCGCCAAGTGTACGTCCGATTCCTCTTTCTTCCGCAAGACGAATGAGATAAGCGACCTTATCTACAACATTGCCCAGAACTACAACCTGGAGGAGCAGGAGGCCGAGTGCAAGCTGGTGCACGGGGTCATCCGCATCAGCACGAGGAAGGCCAAGAAGAAGGCCAGCCACCAGTCGACGGGGCAGCGTCCTAACGGCAGGAACGACGGGACTCTGCCCGATAGCGGCAACGAGACCATGACCCAAACCTTCATGAGCAGTGATTGTAAGGAAATGGCAACACATGTTTTTGTTGTAGTTGTATAAAAAAATTGCTGCAAAGATTTATGATTCATTTAGGTATTTTGCAGCCTGGAGGTTGCAGAATACCAAATATTGGAAACATCTGACCTGTCGTCTCTCAGTGACTCATAGTCTGTTGGAACGTTGAAGTCTTTGTTTAGCTCAGAGTCGTAAGCCTCAACACAGTAGGCATTTTGCAGGCAATGGCCTATTAACAATCAGTTAATCTGGGGCAAGTTGAAACATGTACGCATGTTTTACCAAAACACTGAAGTAGCAGATGACCAGATTATTGCTACCTCTTAAACTTGTAGCAACACTGGTGGTTGCACGCTGTCCGCTTGTCTTCATTGTGTCCATCTGGTTTCCCTTCGCAGTTCCAGAGGTGAAAGTGTCTGAGCAAACGCCGTCAGACGAGCTGGCGAGGAAAATGAGACAATACGGCTCAAGAAGTGAGTACATTTGGGGAATTTTTCACCGGCGCAGAGACACTTGTGTGACTTTTTTTTTTTTTTCCCCTGTTTGTTTTTGGAGGGGGTGTTAAAAACACAGAAGGGATTAAAGCTATCAGAATCTAAAGTTATTCACTTTTAGTTTCCAACTGTTCTGATCTTAGAGGGATAATTTCCCCCAGTCTGTAGGACCCATTGTGGCCACTGCAGCTGTAGGCATCTTCTCAACTTCTCCCTCTTTTTTTTTTTTTTCCAGTAACACACCTCACCTTACATAGCAAAGTGCTGCATTCCTGCCCTTTTCTTCACATATTACAATTCTCGGCTGGTGAAAAGCTCCCCCCCCCCATGCTATTGAACGCCTACCTCATCTGCCTCGTTCTATTTTTCCCCCCCCTCCAGCTCTGCAGTCATGCTACACGATCTGCTTAAGCAGCAGATTAAGCCACATTAAATACATGTCCCCTGATTTATTATGTCATTTTAGCAAACAACTCAGGTTACAAATGGATTACAGTGCAACAGGCACTTTTTCCCCCCTCCCTCCTCGCTCTTATGTGAAGAGGTTGCTAAAGGGACTGGGTGTCCTGTTACATGTCTTTGAATGAGGGTACAGCACATTGTGTTTCCATAACTTTCACAGTGAGGCCTGGGAATGGATCAGCGGCTTGGGTTAAGCTCAGTGCCCCTTAGCCCTTTGATGCTAATATGCATCAAAGGCTGCTGAAGTATTCATACGTTTTGAACATTCGTTTTGTCACAAACCTCTGTGGGTTATATGTGACAAAGTGGTCCATGGAAACATCGTGCTGTTGGGATGTAGGGAAGCTAAATGGATGGAGCTAAATGGAAATCCAATGTTCTAAATTTATAATCTGGTCAAGAATAGCATTAAGAAGAGAAGCAGGTCTGGGGGAGCTTTACAAGTCCTTCAAAACCTAAATCAGGTTTAGCTGATTTAATAATAAATTGTAAGTGGATTCAGATTTCAGTTATGACACGTGGGTTTTTTGCTTGTTCTGTTGTCATTAGATCAGTGGAGTTTGGTTGTGTACTTTATTAAATGACTTTATTAAATGATGACAAAGTGGGGGCATAAAAATATAAAGTTATGTGTGATCAGCAGATAAAATATAGAGCCTCTGAACTCCCCTGAGTTCAGAGGGGAGTAGGGTGTTAAAATGATGTTGAGGAATGGTGGCCTAAGAATGGAGCCTTGAGGATTCCCAGATTTGTTATTTAATTTTGATTATCTAATGATACAAAGTCATTAGGTAAAATAAGACCTGAGCCAGTTTAGGACAATCTCTCCGACTTTCCAATTGATCAATCTGTTTCCTATGATCAAATGTGTCAACTTCTACAATCAGACATTTTGCATGCATTGCATTTAAGAGGTTTATCATTCAAAAACTTTTATCAGTGTGATGTCATTGCTGTGGTGATCCAGATGAAGCTTTTTTTTTTTAAAGATGTTTGATGACTGACATTTGCGGCCTCTGTTTATAATTCTCCATCTAAAGGCGAGTATTTAATATTTACAACATTTGAGGTTCTTCACAGCTTAAAGACAATTGTCCTTTTTTTAACTTGTGGGGAATATGAATTTTGGCACTCAATGTACAAAGTCTTTGCAGAATCAGATTAAAAGTTTATTAGGCAAAAGTTGTGAGCCTGTCAACAATAGTAAATAATGTCTGGGTCAGAGCTACAGTGGAATAGTTTGGATCAGATTAAAATTAACTTATTTAAAAATGTTAAGTTAATTGTAGGGCCTGTAAGTAATTAATCAAATTTTACTTAAAAATCACATACGGACAAACTAAGCAACATTCTCTATTCAAAACCCAATTTTGCTGCTAAATTTTTGAATTAGCTCCACAACAAAGATATTGTTTTTAATCCGTTACTTAGTTTATTCAGCTGTCAGAAAGTGTTATTATAGCTTCTCAGTTTTCAAGTGTTTCAGAAAGCTCTGATCATTCATATGACTCCTTTGAAAAAACATTCCTCTAAAATGTGGAGCGAGGATGCCGACGTTATCATTGGTTGTCTGCGAGTGCTGCTGTTTGTTTTGTTTTTTTGCTGATGTTTTGCATTAAGATGACACTTTAGTGATGGGCAAACTTTTTTCTTACGTACAGCGATAATCTTTTCCAGCGTCCCATCTGACAGTTTTTTTAAAAAGCAAAATGTAATCTACAGTGGGCCCAGAGAAGCAACTTTGTTGCCCATCGCTGTTGTTTGCTGATGTCACTTGGGCATCAGATTTATGTGGGTACGAGAAACGCGCCAATGCATAGTTTCCGCTTGAACCTATGCCGCTTTTGCAATAAAAAAATAAATAACTCATTTATTACGTTAAAATTTTTACCACGTTAAAAACTGTCGTTAATCATCCACTCTGTATTAATTTCCTCCCCCCTCCCCTACTTTCTCTTCTAGCATATTCCTCCAGCACTTCCTCAGCCTTCTCTCCCTACCAGCACGACACCGGGACAAACTCTTCAGGAGCTCCTCTGCTGATTTAAAACGCTACGCAGAGAATCAAATGTCTATATGCTGACAAATCATGTAGCTTCCTTTCATTTATACTGTTACTGAGCAGAGCACCTTTATCCTACGTGGGTATAGTTCTCCTTACATTGGTCTAAATATTTTTTATCTTTCCTTTAAAAACGACCAACAGAGGAGCTTTTTTTTGTTATTATTTTGTCATTTTCTCATGGCAGAGGGATGTATGTTTGTTTTTTTTTTTGTTGTTGTTTTTTTTATCAGCGCAGTGTTTTAGGTTTAGACAGTAAAGGCTCAGCATTCAGGAGGCCAGAGCATCGAGGCTCATGGCAGGACAGAACCGTCCTCATTCTTGTGTTTGTTTTTGTTTATACAAGTTGTCTTATTCTGCATGTACAGCTTAATGTTTCCTACCATTTCGCTGGACTGCTGAGGGACACTTTGGTTTGTTTCACCCACAGACTGTATTGTTAAAAGCCATATTTTGATGTACATATTAAGTCAATGTTACTCTGTAACCTTTTGGATTTGTTTTTTTTATATGTATATGTGATACAACAATTCATGTTTTGAACAGAATAAAAATTTCAGTCATTGTTTTTAATCCTTTTGTTTTACTAAACGTGTTGCTGATATGCAGTACATACTTCATTTCTAATATCAGCAACGCATCAGAAAACGAAGATCAAACCGAAATCTGCTTGCAACAACTTCCTCAGTTTCAGCGTTTCTTTCCCTACGTCGACAAATGTTTCTGTAAAGTTTTCTCCCTGGCCCACTTTTTCTTCATCTCTGGGATTGTTGTCAGGCTCACCTCCCCGAGGTCAGTGTTGCAGCAGGCAGGGTTTTTCCGCCCTCAGCAAAAGACGGAACTCGTTTGGCTGGTTCTGACTCAAGGGAAATAAAATCCCGGGGTTTGTCTTTGTCATTTATTGCAAAACGAAGACGGTGCACAGAAACCCATCTCGATTTCAGGAATCCGTCCCGATTATGTTTGGTGTCGAACAAATACTTTTTTCACTTTGGAAATTTTAGATTCTGGTGTACTTTTATGACCGAGGCCAAAACAAAAAATAAAAAAATAGATCCGAGGCTAAATCTGTTAGCTGTTGGTATTTAGGACCATTTTGCGTCTTGTGTTGTAAAACAGGACATCTGTCAGACTGCGTAATAAAACTGCTCCTGAACATTCTTTTGATTTCCTTTGGAAGCAGATGAGAAGAGCTTTTGGTTGAGTCATGTAGAAGCAATGCTTGCTCCACAAATCTTAAACACAACATGTAATTATCTCTGTTTTCTGTGTTTGAATTGAAGCTTTTCAGGCTTTTTTCTTTTTTCCCCTTCTGTTGGTGTTGCAGTTTTCCTGCATAACCCCGTTTCCTCTGGCTCACTGCCCCCGCCGGCACATTCCTGTTTTACCTGCACAGGCTGTCATGTAAAGACACACAGTTTCACAACCTGCATACCAAACAGTGAGATGAGTAAGGACCAAGTAGGCCTGTTCTTTATAAATCACAGCATTCACACTGTTGGGATTTTTTTACGACCGTGATTTCCTGTCGACTGTTACATATCATTTCTTACTTTTCGCGGATTAAATTGAGGGGAAAAAAGTTGACATTGTTAAGAAGGAGAGTAAATTAAAGAGCGATTTTCCGGAAACTACTTGCTGGGACAAAAAAGAAAAAAAAAGATCCCATCATTTTCCATGAGAGGGAGACACAGGACTATTGTTAAAGTTGCTTCAATAACCACATGCACTATTGTGAAGTGGAAGGAAAATAATAGCAGGTTTTGAATATTATTTAGCAAATAAAATCTGAAAAGTGCACTTTGCATTCAGCCCCCCTTTCATATAATGCCCTTAAATATACTAATTTGGCAATAAGAAAACCATAACTAGCTCCATTTGTTTTTCGTCACAAGCCAGGAGACGCAGCAGACACAGAAGAAGGAGCTTTGGTCAGCAGAGGCCAAACTATTTGTGGTAAACTAACACAACACAGCAACCTGAACACACCCATCCACAGAAAACATGTTACTGAGGCTGCAAAAGACTCGCAACTGGGTCAGAGGTTCACCCTCCAGTCGGATGATCCTAAACACTCAGCTGTGAGAGAATGGTTTATATCACAGCATATTCATGTGCTAGACTGGTGCTGTCAAAGTCTAGACCCATGTCCAGTTAAGAATATGTTGCAAGACTTTAAAAAGGTGATGTGATGTTCACAGATTTGAACTTTTTTTTAAAAAGGAGCTGTTCTGCAGAGAAGAGTGCAGGAAACGTTCAGTCTTGTGCAAATCTTCTTGGAGTCTTGTCGCCTCAAACGATTTCCACATTTTTTGAAAGGATGTACAAATTCATGTCACACTTTTTGTGGGGTTTTTTATGAGCAACTAATGTAAAATTATAATTATGCACTACTTTGTGTTGTTTTGTCACACTGAAATTTATGGTTACAGCATGTGGTTTCAAGCAGGATGATTAATTTTGCAGGGTAAATATTGTGCGCGCAATATTTACCCTGAATCTTACAGTTTTAATTTGTTAAAATTTTTCCAGATGGTCTAAAGAAGTGGCGTCAAAACGTTCAGATTTGTGCTTTTTGGACACACTTGGAAGAATTTTAAAACGTTTTTGTTATGCAATAGTTGAGCTCAACATGTCAGAAATGATGGATCTGAGAGTGAAGGGGTGTTGGTGTCATGGCAACCAATGAGCCGTCACTAGTGGATTCATGTACAAAAATATATTTATTTCAAGTCTTCATTTGAAGCAAACAACATTTATATACAACAACGAAGCAACAGAAAAGGTCAAGTATGTTGCGGAAAGACAACGCTTTCTATTTAGTGGAGGATTTCTGCTCAGTCTGGACTAAAGTGACCTCAGCTTCTTGAAAAATGGAAGCAAATCCTAATCCCGTGTAGAAAAATAACAGTTTCTCTTGCCGATTTTTTTTTTTTTTTTGCGGGGAGGGTTGCAGCATTGAAGGGGTGTAATAATAAAAAACCAAAAAAACAAACAGATGATCACTTTGCAGATTGAAGGACCGCTACGGATTTCTGCAGAAGAGCATGTCGACCAGCAGCTCCAGCAGGTTGGCCTGGCCAATCACAGGCCGGAAGAAGAGCTCGGTGATGAGGCTGGGTGTGATGCCCTGCAGCATGGAGGCTGTGAGGAGGATCCGAGCGAAGCGCTCCTGGTGGCCCGGATGTAGGAGCTGGACCACCTCGCTCAGGGCGTGCTGAGCTTCCTGCTGCAGCCCCTCTACAAACAGGCCTGCCTGTAACTCTGGCACATCTGTTGTTAAAATAAAAGAGAATATTTTTTTTTAGGAATCATGTACTTTTTATTTTTTTTATTTTTTGCATACTTGGAAGTGACTAACTCCAGTGAATGCCTACCTGGATTAAATATCGTGGTCCCTTTCAGATATGCGTACTCCTTCGGGCTCAAGTCCAAGCTCCAAAACTTTTTCAGACAACACCTCAGCTTGCTGACGCCCGCCATGGTGGGCTGCTCCCTCTCCGGGCTCTCCTGGCGGTTCAGGAGGATCTTTTTCAGCATGCTGTCGGCCAGAACGTCCGTCACGTCGAAGTCCACATGCTCCTGGGCCAGGCCCAGAATGAAGAGCGGCGCCCAGCAGCTTTTGAGGAGGGCGTACTGGTCACCCGGCGGCAGCTGCTTGAAGGCCGGTAAGTTTCTCATGAAGTGCACGGTCTTGACCAGGACCGCGGAGGCCTCCTTGCAGACCTCCGAGGGTCTGACCAAGCACACTGTCCTTCGCACCTCGCAGTTGCACCTGTGAGGAGCCGAGCTGTGGTGGAAGGAGTCTTGGCTCGGGCCGCCATTATCCATTTGGCTCAGGATGTTGTAGAGGATAGGATTCAAAAGCCTGTCGCCGCTGTTCGAGCACTCACACCTGCTGTCCATCTTTTCTGACCAGGATGTTCGGTCTCTTCGGGTGAACAGTCTGCGCTCTCTCTCCCTCTCTCTCTCTCTCTCTCTCTCTCTCTGCCTGAGCTGTTGGGTGTTACTTATAAAGCCGCCGCCTCCCGCCTCCTTGTTGGACCTTGAAATGTCAATACACTCTATGTGAAAAACAACCATGTGCTCTGCCAGGTGACTTCTAGAACAGCCCTGGGAAACAGATAAGCTTTTCTCAATGAAAAGTAGCTGCTGGAGTAACACATTGACATCATAAGGGATTGGCCTTATCTGGAAGCCGGTGTCGTTAACCCAGGCAGTACCAAGCTACCAAGGACTGCAGAGGTAATCAGCCTCCCACTGTGTCACTGCACCCTCCACCTAACACCTGTGGGGCTGGAAGGAGGCCAGGGCACAAAAAAAAAGGGGGCCAGTGGCCTTTACATTATGACCTCGTTAAGGGCCCTTTTATCTAAATAAACATTTAATCTGGAAGCAACCGGGCAATTTTTTAGACTTGTTTTGAGAAAGGTGGAAATCAGGAGTTGTTGCAGCTTCCAGCGGAAACGCCATCAAGTCAAGTCAAATCCGAGCAGGCGTTGAATCGAAGGTTTACACACCTGCAGCAGAAATAGATCGAAGTTATGTCCTCTGAAGGACATAACTTCCACTTCAAATAATAAGAGAGAGCTTGTTGACATGCCAAATGAGATAAAATTGTCCAGTAGATTTTGAGGTATTTAAGTGTAAAATGAAGAGATGCTCACCATGCACCCCGTTCGACTCTTGGCCCTGGTCATTTTCCTTTCTTTCGTCTCTCTTCTCTTTCTAGATACTGCGCAGTGCAACAGTGATACATAGAGCCAAAGGCAAATACAACTGACTAATGGTTGCCATTATTATAAAGTGAAGGAAGAGTCCAGTGGTGGCAGAAATTCAGAATATAATGCTAAACACCCCTGATGATACTATATTTAAAAAATGACATCAGATCAGTCACAATTCCTCAAATTATTCTCTTTCCTAAATGCCTGATTTATGGGTCAAACACTTTATGTTTCCCTGGAATTATGCTCCCCTCCATGTTCTTGAGTGATTTTGTAAAATGCACAGCTTTTTGTGTTGCTTTTAGAGTACTGGCCTCTTCCTCTCTGAGCAGCATTTCAGCCCATGTTGGTACAGGTAGATGAGGTCATTCTCTCATCAGCTTCACAAGATATTTTGCTTGTATTCTTTCACACACACACACACAAAAAGGCATATTTCTCGGTTTCAAAGGACCCGTCTCTTTCCTGAACAGTCTGAAGATGAACCGCTGAACAGAGGAAGCCTTCATTCTTCTGTAAATTTCACCCATAACGAACCGGATTTCTGGAGGTCCACAGTTTTCTTTCCTAAAATCTTGGCTTTTTGATTATTCATCAGTTTCTCAAAAGAAACGGTGAGTTTCAAGTGTTGCCTTGGGCTAACTGTGCTGTGAATTAACCTATCAGAAACTTTAAAGCAGTGACGTCATCGGAGCGCTCCCATGTAAGGCTTAGTGATCTTGGTAAATGTAAATTTGTAAATTTAAAGACTGTAATAAAAAAAAGTTTTTTTTGAAGTTTTCCACAACCTGATCAAACATCACTGACCCTTGGTATTGCTATGTAATAATGTCAGTGGGTTGTGTCAATGATGTTGGCTCTCACTGGGCGAATAGGTTTGTTGACTTTAGATAATGTTTGTCTTTTACCTGCTAAGTGGTGAGTGGAAGCTGGTGTTAGGCTATGTTCACGTTTACACTTCGACCAATGACAACTTTGTAATTAGACATTGTTTAGCTGCTTTGAATTTTTATTTTACATTTGGATATTTTTAATGCAAAATTATTAAATCAGGTATTGTTATGATTCTTAGGTGTTTGGACATTTGGCTTGTTAGTTTCTTTTCCTCCGCTTAGTAATATGCTTAAATTCAGCGGGTCGTCTCGTCTGATCTGAGGTCGTTTCTTTTTGTTTCTTGTTCATTTCCATTTTATCTTGTTCCTTGTCTTGGCTCAGTCAGTCTTATTGTTTGTGTTTTGGATGTGTCTGTTTAGATTTGTGTTTCTTTCTGTGTACAGTTTTATTATGTCCGGCTTTCTTTCCCCCCATCTCGTTTCCTTTGGCCTTGTTTTCTCCCCTCATTAATAACTAGTTAACTAGTTAATTGTTATTAGTTCTCCTGGTTCTTTTGTCATTTCCACTCCCTCCTCTATTCAGCTTCCTTATATCATTGTTCTCTTCTGGCTCCTTCCGATACATTTCATCTACTTTCCAGGTTCCTATGGTTTGTCATTTGAAGTTTATTGTTTATTTGTTTATTAAAACTTCCATCTAACTCCACTCTGCACTTTGTCCTCTTTTAAAATCCACCCATTACGACAGGTATTAGTATTGTTGGCATTGCGGGCAGGAGCTAAGTTCTGGTGGAAAAATCAGCTGGGCATGCCTCGAACTTAATGAAACAAAGTGGATCTTATTGTATCACACTATTTCCTTCCACTTTGCATTTATGTGCTTGCATTCAGCTCTCTGCAAACATCCAATTACTTCATCAAACCTTCTTTCGGCTGAAAAGTCGTTAATCCCTCATGATTTAGGCCTTAATATGACCATAACAGAAACTTTGTGTGGGAATGTGTGTAACTGGTCTTAGGTAATTATCTAATTTTCACAAAAAAACATCATGGGGGTCATCATTGTCGTTGTACATGTGTGAATAAGCTAAATAAATAAACTTTTCAACAACGTTCTGATTTAAAAGAAGGGTGTTGGATGCATGTAACGTGGATGTTGTTATTCTAAAATAATCAAAACAGATAAAAAAAACAATTAGATCATGGAATTTCAATTTATGGTTTCTGTGACAGGCAACGCAATGTTCCACTATCCTAATTTATTATCCTGCCTGTGCCTGGCACCGAGGGGGGAATACGATAAGCAAATGACTTTATTATGATCTCACATAAACAAAACGGTAAAAGATGCCTTTTTTTTTTTTCTCAGTTTGGACGTTTTGCTCCTCGGTCGATGCACACGAGAAATGTTTATGACTTGGTTAAATTTTTGGTAATTTTTTTTTACATTTGCTCGTAGTGTTGCCCAGAAGCTTTAAAGTGTTGCAGAGGGGAAGTTCCAGGAGAAGAGGTAAACTGTGGAGCAGCGAAGTCAAGGTCAGTCATGTAGTGTAAAACTGCAATAAAGAGATTAGACGCCAGACACAACTGGCAGCACCAGTCACCGAGTGTTTGCCTTACTTCATTACTCTCTCTACTCATTCCCAGGGGCGAAAAGTTAGGACAATTCCAAGGGCCCCTCACCAACAGGAGGCCCTCCACATTTTGTTTTGTTTTTTATTTTTATAGAAATTTAAAAAAAATGGGGCCCTGTCAATTACAAAATTAATTATGTTGTGTTTTCTAAAATTGTTTCTAGCAGTAAAAATTAAATGTTATTCCTCAGAGACCAAAAAGCACATATTTTCCCTGAAGCCCCCTGGATGTGCATGAAATGGTTCGTTCCTGCTTAGCGCCTTGATGGTGACGGTGTTCAGCAGCAGTCAGTGGAAAACAAGAACGACTGTGGCTGTTATTATGCTGCTAAGAAAAATAATAAAGTTAGGTTTTCAAAAAATAGAGAGACACAGAGAGAAAAGGGTAAAAGGGTCAATTTGTAACCCAGTTTTTCTCTGAAAGGTGGGTGGACTGTGTGAGATTATCAACCATTTATCATAATTAGCTCAGCTTCAGACTACTGTTTGCCTCTATTTCACTAACATTTAATGAATTAAGGAAAGGAATTACCAACATATTCATATATTTAACATGTTCCTGTACCTTTTACTACTTAGCAACAGATGAGTCAGCAGCAGCTCTAACCCATGTCCCTCCTGACCTGCCCTCTCCTAAGTGAAATTAAAGCTGCAGTATGTAACTTTTATTTAAAAAAAAACATTTTTATTACATATTTGTTAAAACTGTCACTATGTTGTGACAGTACGGCATGAGAGATAATCTGAAAAATCTATTTCCTCTGCCTTCTCCCAGTACTATCTAGAAAGTACTGAAATCTAGCCCAATTTAATTTTTTGCCATTTTACTGCTCATTCCTTGAAGGATTCCTCTAGAAAATATTTCACAACCTAATTTCTTTTCCCCAGATGTAATCTCATTTTAACACATCTATACCAGAAATAATCACCCGTGTGCGAAGGAGTGCGACTTGAAAACAAGAAAACACATCACAATTAGGAGGAATGCGAGCATTTTATTTTATTTTTTACTAGGTGGCCTGTAATGCACCCTGGCAGCTCTTAGGCTTCATGAAGCATGATGACAGTTGTAAATGGCTGTGATAAGGCCTGTGTTTATAGAGGTTAGGAGCAGGCAGAGACGGGCACGGAGGACAGACACTTATCTCAGCCTGGACAGTAAAAATAAAATGTCCTTCAGTCTATAAGTGGAATGTTCTGGGAGGGAGGAAGCACCGCCTCAGGTTGGATGTGATGTAATGCCTGTCTTCCAAAGATGATCCAAATCTTCACATCTGTAGTCATTTAAAATCAAAACAAACTTAAATAGGTCAAGAATTGGAACTGTTACATCATAATTCCACATTTATGGATCCTTTCATTTACATATTTAAAATATAAGCTATATATTTATATTTGTGATATATTATACATATAAACTCCCTTGCTAACTCAGCTTGCTCTTCGTCTAAAGCTTCCCCCAAGGCCTGAATTGTGTTAACTTGACTTCCTCCCATTATTGTTCCCACTGGGTCAGTGAACTCCCGGCTCTCTGTGTGCACGATGAAGAGGAGCACGACTCCACGCTTTACTTCACAGCAAATACGGCCGATTCCTGGCTCTGTTTGGACGAGGTCATCAACACCAAGATCAAGTTGTGATTGTTGAACAAATGTTCTCAGAAATTAAAGCTGCATTTATACTCGTATTGCTCTGTCAGGTTTATGATCCACTTCTAAGCAAGGTTGTGTCACATTGCTTCGAACTTTCAATGACCTGATGTGGGCGAGCGATGAGATCATCGGTGGTGACTTGACCAAAAAAAACAACCAAGTGAGTTTTATCCGCCGTCTTTTCGCTATAAGATACAACAGTGTCTTTCTTACATGCTAGGACATACGGATATGTAAACCATACTCAGAAATCCAAATGATATAAATACTAAAAGGAACTAAAGAAAATACCTTTTCGATTTTTTTGCAAAATGTAATAAAAAATGACTTTCTAGTGTGTAATAAGCTCGGATACCCTCACATTTATTCTCACTTAAATGTCACACAGGTGGATTATGTCAAGACCATATGATGAGAACATCGTTACTCAGCATTTGAAGGAGGTTTTATTTAGCGACCTGTACTATGTGCGTAAACTTGGAAATCTCGAACAGACAGAATTAAGAAGTCGCATAAATATAATCTTAACAACAGCACGAATTAGGCTAACAGCATCAAAAAGCAACATATTATGTCCATATAAAGAATCCATTAACATCTATCAGTCTGGGAAGTTTTACACAGCCATTTCCATGGGAACCAAATATCTGCCTTCCTGTAGGAAAGCGATCCAAAACACACCGCTGGAGTTGTATAGATTATTTTAGAACATATTGCAACAAATTCATATGTTGGAGTGGCCCAGTCAAAGTCCACCTGAAAACGAATGCCCACAGATGACAGAACAATAACTCGTTCAAGTTGTTGTTGAACGGGAAAAAGTCAACAGTTTTACAAGGCACTAAATACATATATACACGAGTACAAAATATTAGTGAGTAAGTCCAAAACTCAGAAGGCTCTCCTAGATCCTGTTAAAGTGAGATAACAACTGAGAATGTACAGTAGAAATAATCTGAGACGAAGTGTACCACAGATAGTGTTTACTGAACACCAGAAGGAATAATGAGCCACGAGGAGCAGATTAGACAGAAAAAAGAGAAGGAGACAGGCTGGAATCAGTTTCTAAGTTTGAAAACACCAGTGTTGTAAAAGAAAGCTTGGAATTTATGATTAAATACATGAGACATTTGATTGCTAAATATTCATAGAAATAAAGAAAAAAGTTAGAAAGCTAATCAATTTGGAATTACCTAAAAATGTGACGCAATTCGAGCTTTTGAAAGCTCCTCTTCTGAAAGAGACCCTGTCAAGATACTTAGTTATGAGGACTTTCACACAAAGCTTCATGTTTAAAATGGACAGATATGAATTCTATATAACTTTAGGAAAACGGGAACGCTGTTGCCGATGTTTGGCTTTGACATGTTGCTTCTGTTCTTAAAGAAAAAGCCCTTGTCAGAAGAAAAGATTGTTTAGCATGCAACCAAAAATAAGACAAAATGTCATTAGCCATTTATAATTTGATATATAACATAGCAAATGCAATAACTACAAAGGCCTCAATTAAATAAGTTTACACTCAAATTTACTGAGCTCAGATACCTTTACAGACAAAAGCAATAACGTGGTTTTAAGAAGTACAGAAGTTATTCAGATGATAAAGCTTTTATAACATCAGGTTAATATTTTTTTATTTTTTCACCCATAAAATGTTGTCTCTGGAAAACTTATGTATCATATTTATTATACTATTCTACTCCACAAATCAGTGCATACTAGAAATTTTCAATGTGGTCTACAAAAAGCATAAACATCAAGCAATAATATTTCAATGTCAAGGTTATTTTTTTTAGATCATTTTGCTACAGCTAGATGTAAATTAAACGTTAGATTACAAAACCACTTTGATTAGAAAAAATTTTACTTTTCATTTAGAAGAAGAATATCAGGAGGAGTGTTAACACTTTTACTGGTCGTTTAGGTAAAATCATAGAAACACAAATAACAAAACATATTTCTTTTCATTAGTAGGATCCTCTCATAACCAGAGTGACCATGACTTCGGCTGAATAATCTGGGGTAAATGATGTGCAAAAATTATGTCAGAGTTCAAATTACTGAGTTTAGTTTTACTGCCCATTACTAACAAAATATAATGATAAAGTCTGAGTTGAAGGCCACAGCTGGAGTTAGCCTCTGGGTTAGTGAACTTTGACTGACCACATTTCTTTAATGTGAAACAGTACAGGAAAAACACATCGTTATTAAGCAGATAATCTTATAAGCCTTTCCAAAACTATATTTGAAATATTTGACTTTTGCAGTAAGCGGAGCTTATTGTCCGATCTTTAGCGTGAAGCTTATCTTAATATTAGCATTGTGTAAAAAACAAAGTTCAGTCTGCGTAAGTAGTTTCCACACGCTGGCAGTTCCAGGCACTCAATAAGCGATCATCAGTGAGCGTGAAGACCTCTTTGAAGTAGAAATGTAGAAGTTTGTATAAGAAGAAAAGACATCATGATTTCCCATGTAAGTTTGTATCAGTTGGAGATTTTCCAAATAGGTTAAAACGCTTAAACTGGACCTTTGTTTTTTGATTACGGCAGACTTTATAGAAAAGGAAGACATCTTAAAACCAATCTTCACAGAAATGGAGGTTCACCCCAAGATCAGGTCATGATGTACACAACTAAACGATACATAGAACTAAATATAGAATTAAATATTGAGAGGCAAGTTTTTTACTCCAGTTGAAACCAAATCAGAAAGGTTCATTACAATACAGGCTGATTAAACTTAGCTTAGTTTGGACTCATCTCCAGGAGAAAGTCTCTTTGCTCCAAAAAAAAACAACAATCCAGCACGACTCATATTATAAAGCTGCTTCTGAAAAAACTGTGTAGGTGAGACTAAAGTGCACAGAAACGCATTCAGAGGAAATGAAACTCAGTTCATCAGTTCAGCATGAACACCTCCTGCAGCCTGTCGAGCAGGTGGGGAATGAATGTACTTGTTTCAGGTGACCTGGGCACCTTGCAGTCATCGCGCTGACCGTGAACTCGTCTGTACTGAGGTACTTCTGAATCGGTCGTGTTACATGATGTCCACCAGCTGAATCTTGACCAAAAATGGGTCAGACAAGCAGGACAACAACCCCGAGCAGATCTGCAAAACCTCTGCAACAAGATGGTTAAAAATAGCAAGGAGTCTAAAGGCCTAGTTTAAATAGAGATTTCAGCTTTTATAAATGTTTCTAGAGAAAAAAAAAAGTTTGCTTTTAGAGACTTGTCAATTTAACTTTCAACATATTTTGAAATTTTAGTAAAGTATTTCCACTCATGCCAACTATTCAGCCATCAATATCACAAAACGTACTATAAGAGATCCTGTGCTTTGTCACATTACAACCACAAACTTCTTTATATTTTACTTGGGATTTTATGTGATATACCAACACAAAGTTACACCTACTATGAAAAGTGGAAGGAAACATATACATGACTTTAATTATTTTTATATATATAAATACAAATTTTAATAAAGGGTTGCTCATTTGTATCAAACACACTTTTAATCTAGTAGTTCTAAATAAAATTCGGTACAACCAGTCAACTTCACAAGTAGCCAAGAGGTCTTTTGTAAATGTGGAGAAGCAGCAGAGATCTACAGCACAGGTGAGGGAATGTGTTGACAGGACAAATATTAGTTTTTCTTTCTGCAAACCTGGCCTTTATGAAAGAGCAGCGAGAAGAGAGTCATTGTTGAAAGCAAACCATAGGAACCCCTCTTAACATAGCAACAGGCCATGTAGGAAACATTGCAAACATGTGTTAGAAACCTCCTTGATAAAATAGAACAAATCTGAAATTTCAGGTGTATATTCAAAAGGCTATATGTGGCAGAAAACTAACACTGCATATCACTGTGAAGGCACCATCCCATTAAAGACATGAAGTGATAGCAGCATCAATTTGTTGGGATACATACAGAAAAGCCAGTCAGAGTTGATGGGAAGATTGGTAGAGCTAAATACTGGAGAACATTTTTGAAAGACATGCGTCATTTTCGGTTTCACTATATGTCACAATGACTTGCCATAAACCTCGGTTTGTTTCTTGCAGTAGCAGAATTGTCTCAGTAGGTGGCGCAGGCATTGGCAGAGCCGCCACCGTCACGGAAGTGACGTTTCCTAATTCGTTCGAGAACGTAAACAGTCATGGCGGACTGCGAAGCGGAACAGCTTGTGTATATAGCTATCAGCAACATTCCCGTAGCCTTCCACTCGGCGGACCTAAGAAACTATTTCAGCCAGTTTATAGAGAGCGGCGGCTTTCACTGTTTTCACTACCGACATCGACCGGAAGTTCTAAGAGAGCCCGAAGGGGCCGAACCTATGGTGGTCCAAGACGGAGAGAAAGCTAGCTCCGTGTCCCCAGAACCCCACGAATCAACTCAGGGCAGCTGCGTGTCGAAGACGGTGGCGGTGAGGTCGTGCTGTTGTATCGTTTCGGTCCATACTGAACATGCTGAGAGGTTCATCAGGATGTATGCGGGGAACCACTGGATCCACTCGAAGGGAAGCTGGCTGGCCAGACGCTGCGTTATCAGGAGAATAAGAGTCTCGAATGACAAAGGTTAGAGAGTGATGCAGTATAATAGATATATACATAAAGGAGCCAGTCATTTGATTACATTGTTGAAGTGGAGTATTACTAATTTTCTTATGACAGGAAATGACAGGCATTAAATTCATAAAGCAGTAATTTAATTACTCGATGATCTCACCTCTTAGTACGTGACTCTTATGCACATCTCCTACACTCTCTTCAAATCTATGAAAGTTATCACTCCCCAAAGCTGGATCTATGGGAGAAAGAAAATGCCATTTTTTTCTACATCTAGAAGAAAATATTAAAAGCAATAATAATATGTTAGAATTTGTGAAGGGCTTTCTAGTTGATGAGATCTCATCTAGATGACATGTTTAATTTAGACATCAAAATACTACTTTTTGTTTGTTATGCTGGGTGATTTGGGATTTCATTTGCTGATATAATCCATAGATAAATGCACCTTGATGTTTATTTTAAAGGATGATAATTTCACTGCTTTTTCTCCTTGTCCTAACCTTCTTGGACCAGGATTTTTGAACTGAATCTGTGGTTCTTTATGGCACAGCATTGGCGTTGCTGTTTTATGGAATTATTTTTTTTTTAATAATGTTATTATTTATTTTTTTTACAAACAATATAAAGCAATCACAGATCACAAATTAGGATGTAAATAGTCTTTATTAGGTGAATATGTTTACACAAATCTTAAGGGTTTAAAATAGTGGCTGATCTAAGTTTGTCCTGATACTAATAAATAAATAAATAAATAAAAACAGAGCAACAATGAAATTGCCCTTTATTACTCAAGTGAAGCTTTGTGGAACCCATGCAGATGATCACACTCATCTTTGTTAAAGTTTTGTACTCAAGTTCCCAACATTACAGAAGAATGGTAAGTAAGTAAGTAAGTAAACTTTATTTCTATAGCGCTTTTCACAGACCAGGGTCACAAAGCGCTGCAGAAGGTGTATAATATAAAATAGATTAAAAGCAACATACTAAAACAGTATAGAACTAAAAAGCAAGTTTAAAAAAGTGGGTCTTAAGTTGTTTCCTAAAAGTGTCTATACAATCCAGAGATCGAATGGTGCAAGGTAGCTCATTCCAGAGGCAAGGCGCCACAGCTTTAAAAGATCTGTCTCCCCGAGTCTTAAAATGGGTCAGAGGAACCATCAGCAAGTTCAGATTGGACGACCTGAGGCTCCTAGTCGAAGCATAAGGCTGGATGAGATTCTTAATATAGTCTGGTGCCTGTCCATGAAGAGCTCTAAAAGTCAGTACCAGGATTTTATAGTGCATCCTGTAAGATACAGGCAGCCAGTGCAAACTTTTGAGGATGGGTGTAATATGTTCCCTCCTTCGAGTGCGAGTGAGCAGGCGTGCAGCAGAGTTTTGCACAACCTGCAGGCGCGCAAACTCCCTCTTGTTAAGACATGTGAACAGACTGTTACAATAGTCTGTTCACTGCAACACAATTAGTAAATAACACACAAACAAAACCCAAAACGGTATTAATAAACAAAAAAAAGTATTGATAAATATAAAACAGTATTAATTTACCCTGAAACCCAAAACGGTATTAATAAACAAAAAATAGTACCCCGACTATTCCATGAAAATGGCTTGTGCGCCAC
>CAEGAG010292435.1:0-81390 GCA_903067065.1 Brachyrhaphis terrabensis
GGTTTCAAGCAATATGGGAAAGAGAAAGGATCTCTCTGCTGACAAAAATCATCAGATAGTGTAGTGCCGTATGACAATGTATGAAAACATTAGATATTTAACGAAAATTCTGACATCCTGCAAAGAAATTCAAGCAGAAACTATCCACAAACTCACAAGTTCAATGGATGCAAGAATTGTTCAGGTGATATCAAAGAAGGGGTCCTATGTTAACATGTAACTTGGTCTGTTAAGATGTTTTTGATTGAAATAGCTTTTGATTTTAGTACATGTGATTAATGCTGCACATTCAAAGAATGACCGTTTGCAGTTCTCTGTAATCCATAAAATGTTTATAAAATCTGCCTACTCGTAATATTTTGACGCTTGGTCATTCCGTCATCGTCACGTGTTGACGCGTGGGGTACCCTCTTCGCGTCCTAAATTGACGCGATGAGTTTTACCCTATGCCTAACCCTAATTTTTGCCCTAAACCTAACCAAATCGTGGGGTTTTGAAGGTTCGGCAGCGTTTGTGAGAGCCCTTCGCGTAAATAATCCACGTCAAACTTGTGTTTTTCCTAACTCGTCAAAATGTGACGTTGAGGAGCCGTCCGGAATCGTCAAGTATTGACGCGAAAGGGGTACCCGAGGCGTTCAGATGTGACGCATGGTCAGTACACGTCAACATATGACGAGTAGGGTGTGAGAATGTGTTGAATAATTTGGAACAGTGCATTTTGTTTTGTTTTTTTATTTTTGAAAAAAATATTGTTCTCCTGGGGAGCTTTGTTCAGTAAAATTAGATTTATACTGTAATAGTTCATGACTTGAAAATTATACTGACCATCATTTGCATTGAACATTTAAAAAAATCTGAGAAAATATCACTTGCATAATAATTTGGAACACAGTGTAAAGCCTTTCATTTTTAATTTTAAAAGCTATCACGCTTGCCATGAGCATTTTATCATAAACAAATAGAAAAATCTGATCCACATCCATGATCCTAATTCTAATGATTATTGTATTCATCTTTTTTAAGTTCTGTTAAAAAGAAAAAAAAAAAAAAAGAATACCAGCTTCTGTCAAAATCCGTACATTGCAACATAGCACAGATCAATAGTTTCATTATAGATTGTCCAGGCATGATGCAGGCGTGTCCGCTGTGCCTTTCAACACGACTGAGGCACATGTGAATTTTTCATGGAGTGTCCGGGGTGTTGCGTGCCTGCTCGGATCACGTTGGCTTACTTTGTGAGACAGTATACCATGACTGCATCAGTCTTCATAGATGCTCCTCCTGCTGCCGTTCACACACACACAGCACAGTCTGTGACAAAGCATCTGTATAAAGTGTCATCAGAGATAAAGTCAGGTCATACTTGCAGTCAGTTTTCTTGAGTTCTGACTCGGGTTTTGTGTTGTCAATTTTGTTGTTTAAACGTGTGAACAAAGAAAACAAGCTGCGGCATCTCGGCTGCCTCTGGCATCACTCCCCCTCGTCTGTGCTTTTAAACTTTAATGGCGTGATCGCTGCCACGCTAACTCTGGTCTACAGTGTCTCCTCTGAGGCACGATGTTCGCTCCCACACAGGTGTCTAATTCTTTTCTCCTCCATCTGATGCCATCGCGGTAACGCGAGAGCTAGTTGGCACGGCAGAGAAGAACAACTATCCCTAGCACAATGTTTCGGATACCTGAGAGCCCCGAAGTTCTCGTTTCCTGAATGGGCCAAACCTTTTGGTACTCTGACCTCATAAAGCAGCCGATGGAGGCGTTGGTATGGTCCGAAATGTAAACAAGGAGAGAAGTGATGAATTTACTGCAGTGGCCAAACATGCACTTCCTGCTTCCCTGGAAAAATGAATGAACTCAATAAAACAACCAATGATTTACAGGTTATGCTTCAAAAGGTAAAATAACATTTACAAAATATAGAGAAAAAAAAGCCATACTACACACAATTAAATCAAAATAGGAGAAAAAAAAAAGTTATGTTCAATAAATGCCTAGTAAAATAGTTTGAACGTCTACACACCCCAGGTGAAATATGGTTTCTCTGATGTAAAGAAACAGTTTCAGAAATGTTTTTCCCAACTTCTTAGTGACGTTTGAGCAGCACAACTCATCTCTAAAACAAATTGAAATCTTTTAGGGAGAAAATGAAGAAAAAAATGTTTGTAGCCCCTAAACTAAAGACTTGGTTGATGCCCCTTTTGATTTTAAAGCCTTCATTCTTTTTAGGTAGGACTCTGTCAGCTCAGCACATTTTGACCGGAAATTACTGGCCTTTCCAGACACATGAAATCTATAAGATTGCTCCACCCACCATGAAGGTCTCATTTCCAGGTGAAAAGAAAACTGTTCCAAAGCATGATGCTGCCATTACCATGCTTCACTGTGGGAAAGGTATGCTTTGATAACGCGTAGAGTTGTTTTTTTTTTAACCAACTATTTTTGACCAGGAGATCCATGTGATGATCTGGAAGCTCTCTGCAGATGCATGAGATGCACATGAGAAAATGTCAAGAGGAAACTCATTGAGACATCTGGACTTTACGTGAGCTTATTCAGAGGCAGGCGATGATGAGAGCTGTATGCTGTCTTTTATTTAACCAGAGTTTAAATTAGTTGGGTTATTTTTGAACACAGCAACATTCCAAGTCTTAAGATGGTGCTTTACTTGTTTTAATGTTTCGGATTAAAGATGAGAGTTTATTTGTTTTGGCGTTTGCATAAAAAGAGTCATTATTTACCAAATGGCATTTCATGACAACAGTCATAAACATTCATAAAGACTCCTTCATCTTCATGAGAGGCGTTATGTCATGTTTATGACAGTGTTGTGCCAGTCTTATGCACACCCCGACCAAATAAAGTGTTACCAGAGTTTTATTTATAATACAGCTATGGATTAAAGGCAGTAAAAAGTTACATTTTCCCTTTATTTGATTCTTTCTTTAGCAATAAAGAGTTGAATTGCAAGATCCACATTTTAGACATTTACATTTTTCATTGACATCAGAGAACATTTAGACTGAGACTCCACAACGCATATAAAAACCTCTTAACCCTAACCAACTCGTACCCCATCGCTCCAGAGACAGATGGGTCTGTCTTTACAGGAACCAGCTCAAACAGCACTCAGTTATATGTGCAAAGTAAAACTTTAATGTCTTAATTTCTTGTACTCTGCCACCATATATTTTATAGAAAAATCTTATAGGAACTTGTCGGAGCGTGCGGCGCTTCCTGTGAAAGGAAGATGAAAAACTACTTCTATGTCTGGTCATCAGAGCCACTCTGATAACAGGCTTCACCGCCCCGATGCTCCCAGAGATTTCTTTATGACTAAACGCTTCATGTAACTCGTGTTCTCTCCTAAAG
The DNA here is from genome assembly GCA_903067065.1 of Brachyrhaphis terrabensis. Classification (NCBI taxonomy): domain Eukaryota; kingdom Metazoa; phylum Chordata; class Actinopteri; order Cyprinodontiformes; family Poeciliidae; genus Brachyrhaphis; species Brachyrhaphis terrabensis. Next base: position 3,369 of record CAEGAG010292435.1, read on the forward strand.
CCGCATCTCCTTTAGTTACCGCCTGTGTCTCCCACACTGCAGTCCGCCTGGTCACCTTGCAGTTCAGAGAGAAGCACCTTTAAACGGGCCGTATTTTACCCAACAGGCCACGGCACAATCACTTCTTATTGCCAACGTGGCCAGCTGTGGTCACAATTGGACGATCGTCGACCAATCAGTGGAGGAAGACCTTGCAGCGGTCAGCGATTTTAGTTACATAACCTGATAGCTATCTTTACAGAGGCCGTAAAATTCCTCTGTGTGTCTTTATCCATTTGTCATTAGTGCTCCACTCTAAAAGTTGTATCAAAACGCTTCTTTGTGTTTCAAATTTTGTAGAAGTTTCTCAACACAGACCAAAACACTGATGGTGACTTGTGAGTTTAGCTACTCTACAGTCAGTAAGCTTGAGAAAAAAGAATAAATATCTTTAAAATACAAAAAGTCCAGTTGCATTTATTCATATCCACAGTTAGCATAAGCTGGAAGATGTACGTCCCACAATACTTTCATAATGGAAACAGACACGCAGCATGTTTCCCACAAAAAGGTTGTTGAAGCAGATCATAATGGCATCTCTGTCATTATTAGTTATAGACTTATTGTTAATAACAAAGTGACACAAATGTTATGGAGGTTAAAAGGTTTAAAATAATCTAATTAGATCAACTGACGGGACATTATTAAGATAAAGTAGTCTAACAATCTGTTAGCTGAAAACTGGCCTTTATTTCATCAAAGTGGATAATCCATTATATTTCAAAAATACTTACAAAATATAAACAATTATGGTGATGGATGGCAGTATAAATAAATAAGCTGTCAACAACTTTTAGATGACTGTAAAGCGCACTTGTGCTAAATTGCATTCCCACTCATTGAAAGCCTTGAAGGAAAAGATTCGACTTTCAGTTTCTTACCCTATCGGCTAAAAAAACGTGGCTTATTTAACAGTGCCATTAACCAAAGGACAACAGCAGGTCCTCCTCTGAATGAGGTGGTCTTGTCAAAGTTGAATCTTAAGCCTACTGAAATGCCGTGACGATGCACGAAGCAAGGCTCTTCGTTCAATGCGGCCGAATTTAGACTTTTCTGAACAGAAGATTGGGCTGAAATTTCTCTTCAACAAAGAAAACGCTGACCATTATAGCACCAATTATTATGTTTTAGGGGACATTATATTTTTATTACTTAAATGCTATTTTGAATTATTTGACAACTGATTTACAAAGGTTGTTTTTGTCTGGTATTAAAATGTTGATCTAAGATATTAAAGTGGGACAAAAAGCAAAACCAGAAGAAATCTGTTAGAGAAAAACGTTCACTTCACACACGAAGTTTGCAGAGTTGCTTTAAAGGGAAGTAGAGTGAGATTTCAAGAGCAGATCATCCATCTACACCAGATGTGTGTGTGTGTGTCTTTAATCTCATACAGAATATGATTATTCAGTTCAACTGGACCTTTGGGGGAATAATGTTAGTGAATTAAACAGTGAATATGTTTTATGTGCTGGCAGCTGTTGCCAAGGTAATCTGAAGTAATGCAGTTGTCAGGCTCTATTGTCTCAGCCGCTGGCTTCATCTCCCACTTGCAGCCCATAAAAGTGAAGTCATTTGAAGCGCTAATGAAGTGGAGAGTCTGGACCAGTGGCAGATAAAGCCACCCAGAAAGAGCTCATTTCCTCAGCCTGGTTCTTTATTCACGTCGCTGATGAAAATGAATTTCAGAATCTTGTTAGAAGTATCTTTTTTTCAGATTTCTTGCTCATTTTCAACCAGATCAGCGTGCTTGACAGTATTTACGCCATTTTAAAAAGCGAAATTGTTCACTTTTTATATAGGCTAAAACAAAATAAAAATAATCTGAATTTTGTTTGGAGCTTTTTAATTATTATGGGTCTTTTTTTCTGCAAAGAGAAGTAAGAGTACCGTAATTAACTGCAAATGTCAGTGAGAGTGAAGAGGTGGAGCATCATGAAAGGTTGAAGGAACAAAATTTGTTGAATCAGGTACCATCACTGACTTTGATGCAACTGGACTTTAAGCAACGTGGATTCTGTGCCTCTCCTCTCTTCATCCAGACCCTGGTTGGGACCTTGATTTCAGAATGAAAAAAAAAGTACTTTCTTCTGAAAAGATGACTCTGAGTAAAAGTGCTGTTCTTTTTTTTTTTTTCCTTATCCCAGGTACAATGGTTGAGATATTGTCTCTTGTTTTGGCCAATGTGAAGGATTCATCAGTGTGCAGTAGCTCCTCCCTCAGTCCACTCATTGTGAAGCTCCCTCATATCGTTGAATGGATTTTGTATGACAGTCCACTCAAGGCTGCAGTTATCCCTTTCGCTGGGAAACCCTTTCTTAACAGACTTTTTCCTTCCTCTCAACTTTCTATAAATGGCTTATAAACTTTTTACAATATTCAAATTTCACTGTCACTGATTTTTGTTTTAGCTGCAAGCTAAAAATATTCAACAAAATAAAGGCTGGGAAAAATTCACTGAGTGCAGTGAACCTATAAAATAAATTGGTTTCACTTTATGAAGTTGGTAATAAAAAGTATTGAACTTTTTCACAATATTTGTCTAGCTGTTTTTATACATTATCTTTGACACCCGGAGGTTTTAGATCGTTCCTAATGTAATGCCAAGATTACAGCAAAAATATTCCAGGTGTTCTTAAGCAATTTACTAAGTTACAAGGTCATAAATCAACCTGCTAGTATGTGTAGTTACCTAAAAATTGAAATTGTATTATTATGTTTTGTTTTAATTCTTTATAATTATGTCTGTTAAATGTTGTCTGCCTTACAGTGATTAATAATAGATGAGTAAACTTCATTAATCTCTAATAAGATTATAAATAATAAATACAGAGGATGGGGAGGTTTCTCTCAGATTTAAAGTCTGACTTGAGTTTCTCACAATCTTTGTTAAAACATTCCAATAAGCTAAATGAAATAGATCTCCATGACTATCCCAGTTACAAATCAGGAAAATTACAAGTTGAGGCCGACGTTCTGAAGAAAAAAAGTTGCTTCCGTACCGAAGCTGTGGTCCTGTGGGGCGATTTAAACGTCAGTAGCTGATGCTGATTAGTAAATTTTATTACCAGACATCTGTGATCTGCCAGCTGTGTCTGCAGGGCTGAGGGTGTGAAATCACAAAATGGCCGTACCGTACCGTGTAAAAGACTCGGGCGGATATGTGAGTTAGATCACCTTGTCTTAAAAAAACAAACAAAAAAAAAAACAAAGCTGAAGGTAGAGGTTATTGATCAGTGATTGGGAACAGAGAACACTGTGGTTTTGTGTGTGTGTGGCAGATTAGAGGGAATTAGATTGACCTCGTGGTCACCACCGAGGCCGGCTTGTAAATCAGCCACAACATGTTGGCAGACGAAGGAGCCATACATTTCCTTTATCATCCTGCAGCCCAGACGCTGCAGACAACCAATCAGGATGAATACCACTGGGGATGTGAAGATTACCTGCTGGGGTGTGTGTGTGTGTGTGTTAGACGCATAATCAGGAAAATGAAACCTTGATATTGATGATTCAAACACAGCCAGTTTAAGGTTACAGATTACTCTAAAATTATTTAAAAAATGAATTAAGACGTACATTTCTGTGTGTTTACGTCAATAAGTTTGCTTATTAGGTTGCCAAACCATAAGCTCTGGCTGTCAGGAAAAAAAACAATTAATATTACATGTTTATGGTATGATACTCTACAAATTTCTATTACTATTTTATTCTTATTTCTGTCTCCATCTCTCCTTAAGCTTGTGGCTGCGATAATCTTCATCAGCATCGGAGTCATTACGTCTTTCTTGTGTGCCATTGTGGATGGGATTATTGCTTCAGAGTTCATTGTAAGTATTGCACAGATTTCTCCTGAAAATATATAAATTCAAATGAATTTATTAATTATTATTATTATTATTTGCCTGAAAAAGAAATCAGACAAGTGTTAACAAAGCAAATCTCATTCCACATAAATCAGGCAGGATTTTCTACTGAAATCCAGGTCTAGATTCACACAGACACACTGATCAGGTCGTATCGAATGTCCTGATCTCACCTCCACCTGTAGAGAGGGTTTCTTAAGCTTTTAACCTGATTGAAATGTCACAAAAATAAATAAAATCCCCAAATTAATTCTGTTAACTACAAGGAATCAAGGAGGGAAAATGTGTTAATGCACAAACTAAATGAGTAAATGTACATTTTACCCCAGAATACCTCTAGACAAGCAAACAAAGGGCTAATAAGATCATCACAGCCTCTCTTCTGGGCGACAGAGGCTGCTGCTCTTAATGACATCCTAAAGCTGCACTGAGCTCCTAATATTGATCACCAATATTATCTGGTCTCCACAGATATATGCATTTGGTTCTCATGCAGTAAAAGTCATATCTATTGCACATTCAGGCCTTGGAAAGTAAAATGACTTTTATTACCTTTGGTGCTGCATAAAGTGCAGTGAAGAATAATGGGCTGGCTTTTGCAGAACCAGTGCAGTGGGCAGAAATGAGCAGATGCATGTTGTAAACCTCTGCAGCCTCAGTGGCACACAGATGCAGAATACAACACAAAACACATCGCTTCTCACATTTAATGTAAACTTACTGTGGGGGGGAAAAAATGCTCCGATTTTGCGTGATGTGTCTTACACTTTTAATTGTTTAAATCTTTTGTCTGTTTCAGGACATACGGCCTTTGGAGGAGAACATGTGTGACTATTACAGCAGTGGGTCAGGTTACGCCTACGATAACTACTTTACTGAGGTTTACTTTCTTAACTTTATCCATGCAAAACACAGACACAGACACACACACACACGGACTTTTGTTAGAAAACAGTAAAAGCACCTATCCCATTCGGTGCCTCATTGAATGTTTTATAAAGTATGCGGTGACATCTAGTGGCATAACCGCGTTACTACATATATGAAATCCAGTTATGGAGCTCGGTTTCACTGATTCTACTACTCCTAAAACATTTCATTGGTTCCAGTGTTGCCAGCTCTGTTAAAAAAACTTTCTAGATTTGACCCTGGTTTTGGAAACGATTTACACACGTTACGTTTACATCTGTTTGCCTAAACAACTTAATCTAAATCCACACGATTTTTTAGCCTGGTGAACTTACTAACTGTCCCAGCAGGTGGCGTGCCGCTCATTCAACAAAGCCTGCTCCCTTAGAGTTAGGAGCAACACCTGCTACTGCTGCTACCTTTACTGTGAGAGGTGAGAGAATCAGACATTAAACAAGCACTTGATAACTGGGTTTACCTTGTGAAACTCATATTGCATGTGGGTTTAAATTACAATTACAATATATTGCAAACTAATTTCAAATCTGACTGGTGAATTCAGATTCCGCAAAAATGTCTTAGTGAAAGTGAACCTGTCAGTGTTAACGGTTACAGAAGTACTAGGAGCTTGCAGCTCATAACAGCAAGATTGAAAACACTAAAAGTCCTTCATGACTCACAGCTGCCCTCTTCCTGTTCCAGCTCGGACTACCACCCCCGATATTACGAGTTCACGGGGGTCAGCAGCTGCTTCGATGCGATCCACCTGTACCGACTGCTGTGGGCCTCTGTGGTGCTGAACGTGTTCGCCTTGTTCCTGGGCATCATCAACGCCGCCATCCTTGGAGCATACAAGGATCTGGTGAGCAGCAGGCCCAGAAGAATTACAACAACGAAAAAGAAAAAAAAAAGTTATATGAAGGGGGGAAAAGCCACAGAAATTGTAAAAAGGAAGAAATGTAAAGGTGACCTTTTTCCAGATTAAAATAAATGTGTGTAATATCCTATGTGGCTGGCACAGATGTTGAAGTTTTATGTAACACTGCTTTAACAGCCTGCAGGCTTTGAAGAAAACGAACTCCAGACATCTGCTTCACTATGACCACTGCATGGCTAATATATTATTTTAATAAGCTCGCCACGTGTCTCAGAAAACTCAGCTGAGTGAAATAATGCCTAACTTAGAGATGCTCCTAGCTCATTTTCTGTCTAGCTCTGGTTGCTCACACCACACTGTATGTTGTGTTCAAGGAAAATAAATAAGGTGGACAAGTGGAGGACAAAAGTATGAGTGTCAGGCCTAAAACAGAGAAACAGCTAAAGGTCATGTCTTCAACATTAGCCAATGTCCACAGAAAGATTTTAAGGAAGAATGGAAAACTTTTGATTAAAACTACTTTAATAGTTTGCACAAAAATCTGGCTCACTGGAAGCAAACATAAAAAAAAACAATTCTACTTTAAAAAAAAAAATGGACCTCTTATTGCTTCAGTAGTGACCTTCAGCTCAGGTGAGGAGATTCTCATCTTCCTCTTGACATTTGTCAAGACATATCATGGCCATAGCACTGATTTTATGCTTTAAAACTTTTTCTATTGATGCAATATTGACATTTTCCAAGAAACTGAATTTGGGATTTTTATCATCTGAAAGCCAAAATCATCAGAGTTCCAACAGAAATGAGTCCTTACATCACTTTGTACGTTAAGTATTATACTAAACAGTTAAGATTCACTGGTTGAATTGATTTAGTGAAATACATTTTCAGGAAAGTTCTAGCACCTGCAATCATTAAGTTGCAGATGCAAGAACACAAAACTGGTTGCCTCAGTTTAGGAATCTTTAAATTCATTTGTCAAATTTAAGTGGGAAACACACATCTTTTCCTATGATACTTATAAAAAAGTTCCCTAAAATGTCTGAAAGCTTGAAGAACTTTAAAATATTAATGATGAAAACATGTTTTAATTTTAATTTAAGCCTTTCTGAATGATATCTCACTTCTTCCTTGATTGAAATGATTATTATTGTTTTGCTCCTGCAGCAGAAGCCCGTTGCTCAGATTGCTCCGAGCCCTGCGCCTCCACCCCATATCCTCTACAACCCGACCCAGCACATGCTCTCCTACTCGGGCTTCTGCCCCTCAGGCCAGGCTCTGCCCGCCTACCCAAACTACCCCATACCCATGCAGGTACCAAAGCATAGCTATGAATGAGATGTTGTGTGTTGTCCTGGTGTTCCTCTGCCATGTGAAAATCCACATGCATAACACAAAGTATTGGCTGATGCTTTAAGGTGAAATGTTTTTGATGAATCTTGGTTGGCATTTCGTTGGCCACAAAGATCAAAGAAATGAAAAGCAAATTTCACCTAAAAATACCAAAGATTACTTTGGAGATTTTACTCCGTTTCTCCTCCCCTCCAGCATACCAGCAGCTTCCAAGCACCTGCCACCCCCCAGATGATCCCTGACGGAGGATCTGGCGCCAGCCCCTCTGAGGAGAGCCAGAGCCAGCAGCCTGCCCAGATGCCCACCCAGCCACCATCTCAGGGAGCCACCCAGGACCCCGGAGGCTACATGCTGACCCCCAACGCTCCCATCCTGTATGGATCCACCTACAGCCCCTTCGAGAAGCCCCCGCCATATGCCTGCTGAGCCCCGACACACACACACACACGGAAGGAGGTTGAGGATGATGTCTTCACCTGGTTCAGCACAAGACTTTTTGTAGGTTGTCCTTGTAGAGAGAAAACTCACTACATTTCAGTTCTGTGTCTTGTGGGTTTTAACTGATCGCAGACACAGACTGATAGATGTATATCTTTGTTTCCTGTGGATAACTGAGGAAATCAGCTCAGTTATCTTTTTTCAACATAAGATTATAATTCGTCACTCATAAAGAGTCTAAAACCGTTCAAAAGTACTGCCCCCAGAGCAACTTACCACCTCAGTATTTCAAAAACAGAAGAATACACGCTTACTCCTGCAGCTGGTTTAGTAGATCAGATGCAAGCAAGTAAAGGGAGTAAGCAAACTCCTCTGAGGCTCAAGCTGACACTAAAATATGGAATTTTATTTATGAAGGATCGCTACAATTCACTTCACCACATGTTTGGAGCCCAACATTCCTGCCATGATCTCAATAACAGTATAAGGTTAGTCAAGGTATGAGACTTTAAAACAAAGGAGAACAGTAAATGTCTGAAGTATCATTTCTGTTCATCAGGATTTAAGAAAATTAAGCCCTTTTTCTCTCGTTTATTTTAGGTTGAAGACTGTGGGTTTGCAGATCAGATCTGCTAGCCAGCATTTATCAGTCTAAAAATATTGCCTGCGTTAACGAAATTTAAAAGTAAGCAAATTTCCAAAGTATTCAGTAATTTATATCTCAGTTGCTGATGGACGCTATGAATGTACAGTGTGATATTAGGACAATGGTCTGATCTAATGTCTCGTTTAAACAATAGATGTGTAAATAATCTTTATTTAAATTAAAAAGGGCTTTCTTAAAATGTGAAATGGAGATTAGATGATATTCATGTTGCTCTTATTTAATCTTCGTGTTATTTAATGTGCACTTAAGAGTCAATATACTGTGTGCATTATTGATGATGTGTGTAAACTGTTGGGATTCAGTATCTGCTGCTATGAAATTCATACTGTTTTGATCTTTGACCTATATATATGTGCTGCAAGGGCTTTGAAAGAACATCAAACAATAGATTTTGGAAAATACGTCCATTTTCTTCTTGAGAGGAATAATGCAACATTCATGTTTGAGTGGTGCATACAGTGACAACCAAAATATAAGTGAAATAAAAGAAGCATGTCCGTAAGAGTCTTTGTTGAAAACAAGTGGAAGAGACGCTATGACGATCAGAAAATCAACCTTACGTAAACACTGGCGTTTAATGATCTGTCTTCATCTGAGAAAAATGTGTATTTCCCAGAAATGTCTGTTTTCCTTGGAAGATTCAACTGAACAACTACTAGGTGACTTCACTGTATAACTGCAGTTGCTGTACGTTTAAAAAAAAGGAGAATTTAAATATCTTGTTTAAGTAAAAAACAATAAAATGTGGTTCTGCAACTCCCTCGGCTGCAGCTGTTCTGTCGGACCGGCTCAGAAGTTTCAAGCAGCTGATTTCAACATGTTTTCCTATAAACCCGACTGTATAAATGTCAAGTGCCATAGCAGTCTGTTGCATAAGCACACTTTCAACAAACATGTTGCTCAACTTCATTTTAAATGTATAGTGTTTATTCTCCAGAGAGCGATGGGAACTTAAGGTCCTAAACTCGAAGTTTACTCAAGATCCACTGGTTTTTATTCTTTTTAATTAACCCCGTCCATTAGACTGCTTACCTCCAACTAAATGTTTTAAATTCTCTCATGCTGAAAATGTTAAGACTATAACAAACATCAACGTGAACTGAATTCTAATATCTTTAGCTGTAATAAAAATAACTCAAAGTAAGATGCAGCCCAAATTTAGGACATGACTATAACAAAGACCACACACACAAATCTTTTTTTTTTTGAAAATACAATTTTACTCTATAATATAATGTTCATACAGCTGATTTTATTTTTAAATAGGTTTAGGGGAAGTTAAAACTCAAAAGGCAGACATCTTGCAGCATTGTACACATACTGGCAGTTTAAAGTGAAAAATAAAAATAAGGGAAAATTCAAGATACAACACATGATTAAAAAAATACAATAGAAGGTCAAACTTGATACGCTTGCATTCATTCATAAGAGAACTATAAAATGACAGGGATGTAAAATAACACCGGAGCCCTTTTGGCGTTTCAAGTCAAAATGCTCCTCTGACAGTCTCAGCTTTGAAACGTGTTTTGATTTGCTCAGCACCGATAAATTAAAAACGAGCTCCTAAAGACTGATGCTACTTTGATTCCAGGCTATTGTTCTTCTCACCTCTCGGTTTCTGTGTCAAGACAAACTTATTGCAAAAAGCTTTCCTCAGACTCAGGCTGAGAGGCTTTTGTGTTTTTTTTTGTTTTTTTTGTTGTTGAAACGATCCAAAAATATTGCAGCAGAAGGTAGTGTTTGCTTTCTGTCATTTCTAAAGCATTTTACAGTAACATTATTTACACACAGTATAATACAGCGCACTCTTCTTGTTCTCAGTAGCTTGTGTGGTGCGGTAGATGCAGTGCTTTGTCTGTCCCTCACGACCCGCGCCCCTTCCCGTCTCCCTGTGCTTCTGTGACCGTCAGGTTGGTATGTGGCAGGTTTTAACTGTGACTGAGTGACTCTCGGGAAAAGAAGGGGAGTCTGTGATGAAGTAAGTGACTAAAGCTCAACAATCAGGTCAGTGCTTCAAAGGATCAGAATCCACCCGGAAAATGCACAGGCTGATAATTTGAGTTGTTACAGTACTGCACCATTGCAAAAAATGGTTCACCCGATCGGAGGGGAGCGGTTGACAAGTTTGGGTTGTTGTTTTCTAGGCACATGGTTGATTTTTAAGGTTGCAGGCAGACATGAAGTGCTTTTGCAATCGAGAGGAGATCATAAAAATGGCTCCACGTTGCAGTCCATTCCTACCTGTAACGATGTGCAAGGTCATCAACAAAACACAAAGCTGTGTTTTCGATGCTGTGGCTCAAGAGGAGATTCAGCATTTTAAGGGCAAATACGAGTCTCGGTTCACAATCAACACGTTGTTATGCACCAAAACACTCAGAGACATTTAAGCACCAGATGATGACACTTTCTCTGAGCAGGGTAGTGTAGGGTTCTAGTTTTTTGTTTTTTTTTAACATTTGTTAGCACTCCCTTTAATCAAGTTTTGGAAATACCAGCAAAGACATTAAAATAAATCTGTATTTCAACAAACATAGGATGTTTAGAACTCCGACCAGACAGGCTCTAACCATTTAACACTGCTTTGAAAATCATCTGCTGTGTTCTTATGGGCTAATGAACCTGTAATACGTTGGCTGCTGACATAAAATACAAAATGTATTGCCATGTATTTGCTGGATTCAATGGATTTTCGTGCTCAGTTGCCATCCGACATGCTGGGGTAGAAATCCCCAGCAATTGATGCAGCAGTGTCAATTTTAAAAAAAATGTGTGTTTTATTCTTTTTTCAATCTAAGCTATCTCCCAATGAGTCAAAGCTTTTGGAATTTTAGTGGACATTTTCCCCCCATCAAGTCAAAGAACTACTTATAGACCGCTTTTTCTCACAGCTGAGAGTTCAGCAGGGGGCAGGAGTGAGAACGGATGTCGTTGTGTTTGTGGATGGCCTTGTCCAGGTCCAGAGACTGTCCGTTCACTGCAACTTCCAAGCAACCGCTGTAGGCCGCCGACACCAGCGTGGACACCAGGGAGACATCTGAGGGAGGAAATGACAACATGTGAGTCAGCAACACCAAAAGTTTTACTGCCGGTGTTGAATCTGCCACTTAGCAAACAAGAGCCCAACCCTGCTACACAAGCCAGTGTTAATTACTGCTCTCATGTACGATTAGAGGCTCAGAGCTTCTCTTATCTTAAAACAGTGGGTTTTATTTATTCTAACAAACGGCTCAGAAATGGAGCAACTATGATTAGAAACAAAATGAAACTGCACTGCAGGTTTTATTTAGTAAGGTGATGTTTTGGCAGCTGTTCAACACTTTGTTGTAGAAAGTACTGGAGACAAGGTTTGATGACACTAAGATCATGTAGAATATTGACTTTATCAACTTTACTAGTGAATGTGGAAAACCAACTTAGGCAAAAAAAAAAAAGGTTAGTCGTTACCTGGGAGACCTCCTATAAAGGTGCTTGAATGTGAGAAGACGTCTGTGGTGTATTCTGATTCTTCGCTTCGTCCAGGCTGACCGTCGACCATAAGGAGGGTCTGGTTACCTGAGATGGTCACCTGGATGTTGTGGCTCTCGCCGTCGCAGAGGGGTGCAGGAGAGCTGGCGATAACCACGTCGCCTACAGAAACCAGGATGAACTGAAAAACAAACACAAGATCAGTTTTTACAGGGAAAGGAGATGAATGTGTGAGGAAGCTGAGTTATGAATCACTCACATCTCTCCACTCTTCTGTGTTGGGATTGTAGTCAGACAGAGCGATAGAGAGAGGCACTTTGTCCTGGTGAACCAGCGCAAACAGCACTCCGATACCAGAAAGTGGGCGCAGGGTCATCTGGATGCTCAGGTTCTTGAACTCTAGAGAACAGGAAGGTTGAGAATACACTGAAAGAGTCAGTGAAAGTCAACTTACAGTCATCAAAACAAACCTAACAGTGAACTTGATGAGTCAGGAATGACAAATTACACTTTGTTGTGCAATGTCCAATGCTTCTGCACAACTATATGCACTTGGGATGGACCTGAATATGTTATTAAAGTCTACCAAAGTTTTAAAAAGGTATAGTTTCAAACTGCTTGATTTTTTTGTAATGCTGCTTTGTTTAAAGTCCAATCATTCTGAGTTTTCTCTAACTGTCTGGAGGATAGAGTGATCACCATAGCTGATGTTGAAGAGAGCGAAGCCTGATCCAGGGTAATATGCTCCAGGAACCTCAGAGCTGAAACACTGCATGTTGTCATTGGACCGAATGGTTTCTTGGATTGAGGTGTCTTCACCAGTCAGCCAGCGCCACTCCATCATGCAGCCGTCAAGCCGGGGATTTATCTATGCATCAAAGTCAGGACGGTTGGAAAACATCTGAACAGGATCTAACCTCGGTGTGTGATCAGGAAAGCTAACAAGCACATACAAATAAACACCTGATTGACGAGGCCATCCTCTCTGAAAGGAACTCCTCCGACAGTGAGGTTAAGTTCGTGCATGCCTTTCTTCAGCGTGAACAGGTCACCGTTTACAGCTATCTTCATGACAGCCTCCCTGTCGATCTTTATCACTAGACTGCGGCCCTGCTCCTCCACTGAGATCTGTGACAACACATCCAAGATGTTTTCAGTAAGTTCAAATTCTTTAAGTCGTGTAGCTGCTTTTCAAGCCTCTGAGCAGAAACCTTTCTCCACTGGCCGTCGTTGACAAGGGGCCCGCTGCTGGTGACTCTGCTGACGGCGCCGTACTTGAGCTGCAGCTCCAGTTTCCCCTGATGCATTGCGAGGACAATCCAGGAGCTGTTGAGGTGGCCTCCTGCGAAGAAGATCACCCCCTCACCATCGAAGGTGCGGAAGTCAAACTCTGCAGAGAAACTGATGAAGGCAGGAAAAAAAGAACGGAAAGAAATGAAACATGGTAGAAACTAAAACGCAGGAAATAATTCATCCAAAAAAAAAGGTGGCACTGACAAAATGCAAAGAGTAGAATTATTTTCTATAGCGCAGAACAATAAAATAAAAAAAATTAATAAATTAGTTTAAAAACTGGTCATAATCAAACCCAAATCAGGTGTTTTTGTTCTTTGGCTAACAATTACCCCGCAATGCCACACCCTGAAGATATCCTTCATATCTCAAGAGTTCAAACTATAACATTTGAGTTTGTCGATTGAAAATAAATTACTTTCTTGGCTCAAACTAAAGACTGCCAGATCAACATTATCTGAACTAGGGCTGGTACAATGACTTCATTAAGTTGGGTATAAATAAAGGGACAGTCTCACACACTGCTGGTGATAAGCATGAGGAACATTTTCTTACCCAGTGTGGACCCTGCGGCGGAAACGCAGTCGCACCACGGGCACGGCGCTGAACATGCGACCCAAATAAAGAGAACGAGGATTTCTCTTCAGGGAAGGTGACATACACGGCATTATAGGCTGGAGAACAAACCAAAACAATGATATTATCAGGCACAATGAGGTAGTTTATGAAATAATAAAAGTACACAAGCATCAAGACTGTCTGAAGGCTTGAGTTACGTACTGATGCTTCAGTACCTTTTAGAAATGGACCAGTTCTACCAAACAAAGCATCAAAGTGCAACTGAAAACCTGCAGAGATTATTACAGGTAGTTTGCTTTTTTATTATGAGTAAAAGGCTTTAATTATTTTTATGGGCTCTCAGATGCACCTGTAAACCATTTAACTTAAATGTAATGATAAAGTAAGTAGATTTTAATTCTTGGTTTCCAACAAAAACAGAACCTGATACGACTACCTTACAGCTCCTCAGATCACGACCCAGCTTCCTGCCCTGACGACCGTCACAGAAGCAACGGAAACTCCCGGGAATGTTCAAACACTCCTCCTCGCAAACGCCAGACTGGCACTCATCCACATCTGCAAGTGATAACAAAGGTCCAATGGATTAAAGAGAAAAATGCTTGTGGTGCCAAGATTACAGGGAAGCAGAGAGTTCATGGTCTTATCAAAGGTACATCATCATTTTCAGGGAAAACATAACTTCCAAGAACTAAAAACACACACAAAAAAAACCTCGACAAAACTGAAAGAAAGAGGGTTTTCTATAATTTCGACACAGAAGGAATGCACACAACACTTGAATGAAGTGGTCACTGACGTTGGCCGGGCAGTACTTTGGAGCTTCACATACAACCTTACATGGCCATGAAAATATTGGCTTAAATAAACTCCAATCCTCTGAGGAGGGACACAGAGGTTATGAAAAGTCTGGTTCCCACCAAGTCATTGTTGGCTTTCATTCTATATTTCTATCATTTGATTCTGTTGTTGCTTCGACTTATAACAAGATAAAATGTGTTTTTTATAGCATCTTATTGCATATCTTGGGAAACACACAGCAGATCAAAAAAATATTAAACTTTAAAGACACATGTAATCATTACACATGTAATTAGCTGAATGGCTATCTTTATGTTTTTAAAATTTCTTGATCTTTGAATCCATATTTGGAGTTCTTCAGAGAACCAAAACAATCTGTGGGTCTTGCAAAAAGAACTTTGGCTAATTTGCATGTGTACTTCAAATTTTCTTCGGTAGGATAACCTAAAAATATTAAAAACACTGTTTGGACAAGAGTGAACTGTCACCTAATTGTGCAGCATTTCTTCAAAATATTTTTTGCTTTCTTTTCATGACCTACAGCGGTGCTACATCAGGCGCCTGCCGAGGACAACATCGTTCGCATGCCAGATCAAATAAAACTGCCCCAGTTTCTCTTATTGTGAATGGCTGCACAGACTCACCAACACAGCTTTTGCTTTTGTTGTCGTAGACGTAGCCGTCCTCACACAAGCAATCATAGCTGCCCTTGTTATTCTGACAGAGAGCTGTTCCACACACACTTGCATCCTGACACTCGTCGATATCTGAAAAATCAAACCAAGTGTGTGTTCAGCTTGGTGGGGTTAATGTCAAAGTGAGATTTTATCAAATTGTACATTTAAATCTTTGTAATCAACAGCAAAACAACATATGATCAGATGTATCCTCATCCTTAGTTACCTGAAAAACTGACATATATGTTTAATTAAGTTCAGCTATAGGGAATAATTGAATATTTATGACAATTTGATTTATAGATGATATTGTAAATAACGTGATGCAATCCTTGGAGTTTCTCCTATCACTTCCATAGACTTTGCTCTCTTCCTGATTTCAGACTGTCAGAAAAATTTGATTTTTTAGTCAAAAATAATGTGTAGGTCAGACAAAATAAAGTTTTTTCTGAAAAATAATAAGCTTGTTTCTTAAAGTTATGCATTTTTAAGACCTCTAAATTGTCATGCTACCATTCTGAGTATGTGAATGCCATTTACAGTGGTATTAGTCTCAAAGAGATTAGTTAAAACAAGAGATTATAAAAGTTACCAATTTTAATACTTTCTAACTAAAACAATACATAAGAAGGTCGAATACTAAGCAAAATTTCAAAATACTGAATGTAATATGCTTTTATCTTGTTAAATGATACATTTAACAATGTATATCTAAAATATAACTTAGATATAAGGAGCAACTCTCAGCAGACATTTTAGAATAGTTAGCAAAGAAAATCTTTCTCGTCGTTTTCACCTGAGAATGTTTGTGACGAATATGAGATTCTTCCTTAAATTAGAAATAAAACTTAAATCTCAAAATCAATATAATCTATTCTAAATCAAGTGCGTAGCTTTAGAAGAATTGTTTCTCTTTTAAAGTAGCAAGAAAACCTTAATTCTGTAAAACTAGACATTATATTTTTCCCTATAATCCTTGGTAAAGTCTAAAAAATTTTTGTGTTTGTTCTTCAGACAAATAACCATCAAAATAAAATCTCTTCTTTTTAGGGCAGTTCTTAAAAACTTAATAGAAAGGTGTAGTTCACTTTGGAGAACTGGTAAATCTGGTTAACGACATTAAAGTAATGACATCAATCAATTAAAATAGTTTGTGTTCATCACAATAACTATAATTAATCCTTTATAAAGTGAGCTTGTTACTCTTCAAGTTTTTATAGACGTTACATAAGTGTTATGGAGGCATAATTAAATTAAATTAAAATAAAGCAATTTAGTATTGTAACTTAATTACAACCTTTACTGATAAGGTAGTTGGATATTTATTAGGTCTAAAGTGGATTAAAAGGAGAAAGGAACCTCAGTAACAAACGGTTACTTGCAGCTGCAGATGTGATGGGACCCCAGTCGTTAGAATAAATGGTTCAGTGGTTTGTGGCTTACCATTACACGTGTAGCGACCCACCAGCAAGAAACCATCATGACAGGAGCAGCGGTAACTTCCAATAGTGTTGCTGCACTTATGTTCACAACCTCCATTACTTCTGGTGCACTCGTTGACATCTGCAGAAAAACCGAAACTACTGTCAACATAATATGAAAAAACATCCAATCTGAACCTGTGCAGCAGGAAGTTCACTGGATTTAGAAGTGGAACCTGAATAATATGTTTACCGTAAGAATAATTTGTAAAGTAAATTCTAGTGCAGGACTTCTTAATCCTAATGAATTGAATTCTTACTTTCTTAAAGTCCTTAAAAATAACTACGTCAATCTGTAACTGTGGTTGAGGATTGCAGCAGAGGTTTAAGGAGCAAACTTGTCATGTTCTGGAAAAGGTTTGGCCCGAGTCAAATTAAATCTGTTACAGTTTTCCTCTCACAGTAAGGTGGCGGGATGAGTCACAGTGGAAATGTTCCTCTTGCTCCCTCCCATTGGATCTGGATTTAACTTAAGTATGTTTTCCAGTTCTTGCTTGTGCTGCAATATTCCTTTAAATGATGCTGATCTCTGTAGAAAGAAACATTCTTGTTTTGAACTCTAGTTCCTGATAATGCCATTCAAAGGACTCTAACCATCCTCCCCCACATGAATAATAACTGCATCAGCAGTTGGGTAATCATATTCCCGTCATAAACAGCTTAAATAGAAAGACATAAGTGAAATAGAAAGAAACTAATTACTTTCACCTTACTAAGATACATGACTTTAAACCCAAATAAAAAATCCTTTGAGCCAGATCTTTCCATCTGTGGATAGGATAGGCATTAGCTGTCAGAACCAAGGTCAGAGTGGTGAGATGTCTGCACCGACTCTGGGTGACACTGCATAAATTCAACCTCTGCTGAGATCCAGCTCACAAAGTCGAGTCATGTGATGATGACCATACCTTTCTCACAACTGGCTCCTGTCCAGCCTGTAAAGCAGTGACAGTGGAAATCGCCCTTTTTGTCCTCGCAGCGCACCGTACCTCTGGCATTACAAGGAGAAGGAGAGCACTGGTCTGGAATGTCTTAAGAGTTTGAAAAACAGGAGGTAATAGGTGTTATTAGTTACCTGTTAAAGGTGATACAAAAGATAGTGTGTGGCATTCACACACTGCATGCAACTGTGAAGCAGAGAACATAGAGGAAGGACAAATCTCATATTCTGCAAATCAGGAATTCAGTATAAATAGCCTATCGCAGGGTAACCTATCCTCCTGGATATGCCCTGTTCGGGTTTTCCCACAATACGAGAGCAGTAGCTCTGAATAGAAAAGATCAAACTGATACCAACTGCATTTTAATGTGTTTACTTTACTTTTCCAATGAATACTTCTTCCTAAGTCCTCTATGTCATCTTAGGCTTGCGTAAGAGAGTGCAAGTCTTGTTTCTTCTGCTACAGTTATCATAGCAGTGGAGTCTGAATGCTTGACAAGTCTGGGCATGTCAGCTCTGGCTCAGTAAGTGACAGAAAAGGACACAGTCTGAAGAAGAAAAACAGAAACAAGTTCATGAAACACAAAGAATCAACTTTACAAGCACGCCTACTTTGCCTATTATACGAATGCGCCGTGGTTTCCATTTCCCTCACCTTCACATTTAGGATTTTAAAACAACAGCATTCATTACAAGCGATAGATTTGCATGGATTCATGTTCTGAATGCTAGGTTTCTAAAAAGTTCACAAATATGATTCAAAAGACAGCCTGACTACATCCCTAAAAGAACTAGAGGTGCTTTTCAAATCATTAAAGAGGCAATGACCTTAGGTCAGTTACTCAGAAAAAAACACTGAGTCAGACCATCAAGATTCTTGTCATCAAATTATCTAAAGGAATGCTATGCTATCCCATTCTAGTCAATAAAATGTTTATTTTTCTTGTATTTCTAATGTAAAAAATGGTTTAAGAGCTTAAATGAAAAAACTGCTGAATGTGCTAAGTTTTTTTCCAATTAATTGATTAATAGTCAGAATAATCGATAATTAACATAATCATTAGTTGTAACCCTACATCTGGAAGAGAACAAAATGAAGCCAAAAAGGACAGATGATTTGTTTAAATATAATTAATTATGTCAGTCACCCATTAATTTCACGTGGATTAAATGTTGTTATACTTTCTAAAAACAGCCATTATTAGTTTGACGTTTATGAAAATGTAACTTGTAAGTTAATTGTGAGGACTGAACTGATCAAAGCACTCCAAAGAGTCACTATTCTGCAGTACAGGGAAGAGAGACAGGATGAATTGGACACAAAAAAAAAAAAAAAGTGATGCAGGAGACATTGCGTGCAGACAGTCGTTGCTGAAAGCACTGCCGTATCTTTAAGTGCCTCAGTGATGCAGCTGAATCACAGCACCCACCCGGAGACTCCACAGCCAATAGCGTAAAAGCCGGGTGGGTCCACGTCTCCTCTACCCTGATGCAGCAGAAAAATCCTGTCCTCATTTTACGTCAGACATTTTTTTTTTTTATTCACGTCACTCCTTCACTGGTTCGGCTCACGAAGAAGCAACTGCAGAGAGTGAGTATGTGACGAATGAAGGGGTGTGTCCTCCATCAACCAATGTGCAGCATAACTGTGGCAAAGTGCTGCAACGTTACTCACGAACACCTGGGTGTCTTTCCAGAAAAAAACAAACTAGATTTGACAAAGAAATCGGGTACAGATAACTTCTACTCCAGCAGGAAAAAGATGCCTCTGAGTGATGCAGAGCAATGTCACTGCAGTGCAGCACAACCGGGCAGCACAATGAGATGCTCTCCTCTGAGTGTAGCATTGCATACAAGTGAAAATTTAAAGAGAAAGAAAGTTTGAGGAAACAATAAGGAATGATCAGTTATAAGTAACCACATTTAAAAATCAAACTTACTATGCACACATGTGATCAGATCCTGCTTTTTCTTTTCAGAATCCCCAAATTTCTCCACACAGGCTGAACAAAGACAAAGAACAGACAGCACAATGAAGAAATTGCAAATCAAACCAATGGAGAGAGTGAGGATTTAGTGTTTTAGGCAAAAAAGAACTTACCTATGTACTTGGGATAGAAATAGTCCTGAATCAGACAGAAAAGAAAGAGGTTTTAGTTACTCAGCTTAATATGCATCAAAACTAAACTCTGAACAACTTCTGAATATAGATTCACAATTAAAAGGGAAATCTTTGTAACACATGATAGTCTTTAAGATATGGAGTCACTTCTACACTGCTTCTTTTACCCACACATGTGTTCTAGCTACACAAAAAAGAAAGAACTAATCTACACACGCCTTCCTCAGAGACTTCCTAAAAAATATTCTGCATTCCTAATAGCCATAATATTCCTCAAGGCTTCTGGTTGCAGTACTCAGCCAAATGTAGGTCAAAATCTTCAGAAAACTAGCAAAAAGGATAGTCCTCGAGGCACAGAGACTTGCTGCAGAGAGAACCAATGCACCAAATTAAAAGGCCAGGCTTTTTTCTTTTTTTTTTAAAAAAAGAAACCATCACTTTTGGACAATTACAATAAATAAAAGGCAGATTATTTTATGCAGCAAATGATTTGCCAAATTCTAGGCTGTTTCTAAACTAAATACTAACATTAGTTACTTGAGTCACCCTCAAAAAACTTGATGTGAGTATGTATAAAGCTACAGAAGATGCTGTTTGGTCTCTGCAGAGCTAAAAAGCTGCAGCAGGAAAAGAAATGCAGAGTCAGAATTGGGAACCGTCTGAATGAATAATGTAGCTTTGAATGAGACTGCAGATTTATATCACTAAATATTTACCTCTTTACCAATTATACTTTATCTGACATTTGCTTTACTTATGAGTTCAATCAATAATTTATGAGTCATAGATTAACACGTTTAAGCATTCTCAATTCTCTACGTCAAATCCTCACGAGTGTTAATTAAAGGCCAAAGGATTACTACCATAATGCTTCAAAAGACCAACCCCTCTCACTATTTTCAATTATTAATCTGAAAATTAATTCAAAATATCAAGAAAAAAAATTCTCAAAGCATCATGTATATACTGACACCTGAAACAATCAGTATTCAGATTTTTTGTTGTCAAAGTCTAAATACGACTGCATAGATTAAGATTAAATTTATTTGTCTTCGGTGCTTGTCAACATATTCATCACATGTAGAACATAAGAAGCTTAAGGAACACAATCTCAGCACGCACCACCATGCTTTAATTTTGTGGCTAAATGTCAAGAGACAAAAACAAGGTGTGTCTGTAGTTTAGTGATGCAATGTGTGGAAAAAAAGTTTCTCACCTCCTATTTATTTTCTTTATTAGTCACTTTAGTAAGGGTTTGTTTACAACTTTGACTTGCATTTGTGAGCCAGTCTAACATACATGGATGCAGAGAATATCCATGCGTTTCTCATATTTGGCAAAAACATAAGCCAAGCAGATGCCAATACCAGTCATACAACTAAATGCTTGTCTTTCTGTGCACAAAAGTGGTGAGGAGTGAGCTTAAAGATAGAGGTGTTATTGTGAAAACTGGAAATGGTAAGCTGAAGCTTCGTTAATAAGATGACTCAAAGTTGATCACAGAGACAGTAGGATAGACAACATGTCAGGGCCCTAGCATGAGAACAGAGGTGACAGCTAGCAGAACACAGAATGCAACAGATCAAAAACACCCAAAGCCCAGACAATGAATCATTAGTCTGGTGTCACTTGCAGTCATCAGTTTGAAGTACGGTAAATGTGATCATGATGTAAACAAGGCATCGTGCATATATGTACACATGTAAATAATGCCACTGATGGAAGTGAGAACAAGCTTGAAAAGTCCAACAAAATTGTTTAGATTCTCACCGTCTCTGGGTCGTTTTCAAAAACCTCTCTAGCCTCCTCCTTGGTGCACCTTTCCTCCACACACTCCCTCTCCAAGTGCCCTTGCTTCGTCTCCTCAAAAACTTGATTTGCTCGCCTGTGTCTTCTCAAAAACTGGTTTGCCTCTTGGGGAGAGATTACAACTAAAAGGAAAACAAAATGTGTCTTTAACGAAGACATGTCTAACTATCTGGGAACGAGAAAAATGTTGCGACATACCCCAGGTTAACCGTCAAAACCATTAATGAATATTGTGACGCGTATATACTGTATATATAAAAAGCAATGCTTCATATTAAATTGAAATTAGCGAGCTAGCTAGCCTGCCGTAGCATGTAACTGTTTACTTACCGCTGTGGGACCAGCGGACGACCAGCAGGATTAGCAGGGCAACCGACGACGAGACGGACTTTGTTGGGGTCAGCCACATTGTTTAGCCGCTAAGGTAGCGCTAAGCTTGAGAAACTTTCTCCTGTCCCGTGTGGTGGTCTCCGAGTCCCGTCTCTGTCCGAGCTAACGTCGTTGTGAAACACTGCAGGTATTCAGGTAACCTCCACCGTCTCCGTCCGTTAGCAGCTTCCAACGTCTCTGTCGCCTCGAGGACTAAACGTTGCTCTTTCAAACAGCACGCGCACAGAATAAAAACAGTCGAGCCTGTCTCGTGTCTGCGGTTCAGCTCGTCCCCATTGCGGTTTGCGTGTACTTTCCTCTCCCTGCTTCGTCCTCTGTGTGCCGGTGTGGGTCTGCAGAGAAAGATTGCACGCCTCAGCCCTTGTTGCAGGTTACGGTGCTGCTTCTGGAGGGGGAGTTGCTCTGAGGAGTTTGTAATGATGCAGTTCTCCACGCAACTCCATCCCTCCCTCTCCTTCTCAGCGAGTGTATACGGCCACCCCATTATAAACTGGAAAAAACTGATTTCACTTTACTTCAACTATTGGCTTAGGTGGAATGCAATGCAGACAAGTAATGCGGTGTTTCTGTTCAAGTTTGAGGAATGTGGCTCTCCATAATGTTAACACTGAATATAAGTTTTGTTTTTGTTGTTTTTTTGGGGGGTGAATTTTAATCTGCTCAAGGTGACCGATTCAGGGGTAGGGATGACCTAATGGGGTCTCATTGTGGGTTATTATTATGTGATTAAGCACTGAATTATCCATCCCCCTTTAAGATTTATGTCTGTAAATGTTAGCATGTTGCTTCTGCCTGAAAATAATGTTAATGTTTGGAATAAGTAAAACAGAATCCTACCTTCAGTCTGCCAGATAATCTGTGGAGGGAGCCAAAGATTAGGGTGATAGCTAGGAGGCCTACCAACCTCAAAATCTTGGAGTCGACAACACAGATAACTTGTCGAAACAAGTTAAAAGCAGATCAGCGGTGGTAAGAAGAGATTGTTTACTGTAATGCCAATACAGATATTAACATTGCTATTAAGAAAATGTGATGAACTGGAAATCTGTCTAAATGTGCCACCTTATATTCAATTACCGCTGGAGATCGCCACCAACAATGCTGCAAGGACAAGTGGGTAGAGGCAATAATTGGACAGATGAATAGACTATTGAAAAAGTTTATAGTTTCAAAATTCATACTTTGTTTACATTTTACTATTGTTTTTTGAGAAATGTCAATATAATTTTCTATCAGGGAAAAAAATGATTGGTTGAATGAAAACTAATTTAGAGTTAATCTGCCAGGGGTTTGAATCATTTTTGACTGAACTGTTTTGTGAGACATTCATTATTTTTAACATTAAGCTTACATATCCATTCACAAGAGTATTTAGAAAAGTCACGTTCTCTGAAGCGTTTTTTTTTTTTTTTTCTTAATGGCGGTTAAAAATTTTATTTTTACTTTCATGTGAGTGCTGCCCTTTCTGGTCTAGTGACACAGTGGAAATACTGTTGCGTAACTCAGAAAACCTTCCGCAATTGTTTAAATTCTTGCCAAATTTTTTTTCCCAAGAAATCATTTTTAGTTTGTTTCATTTACTGTAAATTAGATGCAAAACAGTTTCATTTTCATATTCTAGATACTGTACACAATTATCTTCCCTTTTTTGAGTTACATTTTTTTAGTTTTCATTTCTGCTCCCGTGATTTTTGTCTTTTTGGTATTGAAACACAGTCAAGTTTCACTTTTAAGTTTTAGCTTGAAAAGTTTTCAACATTTTTAGACAGAAATAAAACATCCATAAAATAGTTTTTCAATTTAACTTTTTCTTTTCAAATGTGTACTGAAAGCAGAGAATGGAATAATTCACTTTGTTTTGAGGTATTTTTTATATGTCAAATTGATAAACAGAATTAGTGTTATTTTGGCACACAAAGTTGGAAAAAAAACTGCCTTGTTGAATATGGAGCCAGCCCTAAGCAATGCAAGCTAATCTGCAACATAGGTACCATAAATCAGCAGAAATTCCTGAGAATCTACAGAATAGATTTCAAAACTTAGGAGAGGCTATTAAAAAGGTGCTTACTATTAAGTTAGCAAATTCCTACTGTTTGCATCTGTGCTTCTGTCACGTTTCATGCACATGACAACATAATTTTAATCAGTCAATACCTGACCCTGTTCTGTTTAATTGATCCCTCCTTCCTGAGTCTAATGAGTTTGAATTTAAACTCAGTGTTATTTGAGGCAAGAGGACAGAATTAATAAAATGTAAGAACCATTGCTTTAATTCCGTTTTATTAAAATAAACATTGAAAAAAATACACCAGAAAGAACTACACGGTTTGTCTTTTATATACACTGATTTGTGCACCCATAATATTATCAACCAAGCTGGAGACCAAAAGTTTCGATATGTGACCCAGATCAGTATTCTAGATTCAAAGACACATGAGTCAGAGGTCTCCAGGTTCTGCCTCTTTTTCTGAGACAGACACAGATAGGAACGTGACTGCAGCAAGGACAGGGTGCTATCAGAGCCTGGCCAACACTGACCATTTGTTTATTTATCTACACAAAGGCAACCGTATGTTACTCAATACAAACTGCTACTGCATAATGCAACTCTTTTTGTCAAAATATCTTGAAAAATTGTACATTTATTGCAACAAACTGCTACAACCATAATGTCCAGCTTTTGCTGAAGCTAAAACCAACCAAAAAACCCGGAACAAAAAGGGTGGACAAAGTTACACAGCATGGATGAAGGACAGCACTTAAAACCCCATTATCTACCTGACATATCCCCTGTGGGGTGTTGGCTAATTTGAGGAGTTTTTTTAATGGTTTGCTAATTAAGGTCACTTCCTATGCAGGGCGATGTACATCAGGGTGTCCTGGGTCACTGACAGGAGGACAGGAATGAGACTTTATGCTGTTGTGTTTACTCAGTGCTTCGTCAAAGTCCAGCTGTCTGCCATTTATGCTGATGTCCATACAGCCGTGGTAAAAGGCTGACACAGGGGTGGCAGGCAAAGGGACGTCAGCTTAAAGAAAGAGAGTTGAAAAAAATTGCTCATAAATGGGCATAAACATCAGTGAAGTCTTTAAAGCTACTGGGCTTTTTGTAAAATCATTTAAATTGTCTTTATGTATAAACAAAAAGTCCACAATTGACTTACAACTTTCCCTCCCTGTCCAACGACTAAACATTGGACAGGGAGGGTTTCCTGTTTTTGAATAACCAAAATTGTTTTTGTGTAGCATTTTCAAAATAACAGAAATTTTAGAGAAGTCTTTATCAACAGCTTACTGAAACCTTTCATCTGCATAACTTGGATCAAACAACCTTTGCTTTTCCTCCACAAGCTTCCCATCTTGCTTTTTGAGTGATGGCTTCTTCCTCAACGAGTGACCTTTCTGCACATTTCAGTTCCTGACTTGCTTCACTATGGATAATGGCATTCTCTTACTGGCTTCAGTAACCCTCGTGACACCTTTTGGTTTTGTTCTGGGACACATTTGCACATTTTGCACCAAAACAAATTCATCTCTGGGACACAGAACACATCTTCCTCCAGAACAGTGTGAAGGCTAGACATTCTAATGGTGTGTATACCTTCGTATGAATATGTCACTTTTAGGTATTTGGAAGTTGCACACAAGAATTCAAATGCATGTTGAGGTCCAGAGTCCTCTTCCTGATATCTCTGCTGGTTTATTTTCTTTCCTCTATCTCACCATTCTGGCATTAAGCTGATAGGAATAAGTTTGGTAACTAACCAACCGAAAACGGCAAACATTTGGTTTGAATTAATGTCAGAAAAACAAGTGACATGCATAAAACATGTCATATTTGTTTTGTTTTTGTTGTTGTAAAATGTTATTGACTCAGGATAAAGTCCACACTCCCCAAAACAAGCTTCCCTTCTTATATGCCCCTTTCTGTGACATCACAAGGCAAATTACAACTAATCTTTTCAATACGTCCATTTGAATACATCTTGTTCTTTCTTCTTCTTTTTTTTATATACTTTGTTCTTTCTTCTTCTTTTTAATCAAATTCTTATAGTGTGTGTATATAAAATGCATCACTTGATAGAAGCTCAAACAACTGATTGTGTTGATTAAAGCAAGAAAATATTGTGTACTCTACTAAGTCTTGCCACTCTAAAGTATCTGTTTCCTCCTGGCAGCGCAATAGCCCCACCCTGAGGCTGAAATGTGTAAGCTTTAACAGATTCACCACATTCCTAACTTACATTTCCTCCTTAAGATTCAGGTCTGGGCTTCTGTTAGACTTAAACATGAAGTTTTAACCTTTGTTCTTTAACTTACATGGTATCCCGCCAATGTACGTGCTTATGGGGTTCTGCATGGTGGTGTTGAGCTGCTCCAGGGCCTTCTGCAGGGTTTCAGACTTTATGTAGCCAACAGTGGAGGAGTTTGCGGAGATCTGGATTTCTGTTGGAGTCACATTCAGCTGCACCATCAACCGATCAGGGTAACACAGCATAAGCGAGTCCAGCGTGGCCACAGAGATGCCGTCCAGGAACACTTGCAGGTTCTGGAGAGCAAATACACATAAAGTTACAAAAGTTTGATCTAATGTGAACATGAGTTTATTTCCAATATCAGTATCGATTAACTCACTGCATCTTCTTCCTCCTTTGTTACCACAGCAATCGACAGGGGGACTGTGTTGTTGTAGACAAGAGCAAGGAGGACACCTGTGCTCCTTGACGGACGGATGTTCATTGTTATATCCACCTTCCAGCTCCTAGAATCACCTATTTATGCAAAAAAATACATAATTACTGTTCAAATTAAACAGGAAGATTCAGCTGCCTTCAAATTTCTACTTAAACTCATAAGCTCCAGTTATAATAAATCTTCAATTAGTGGTAAAGAATCTGAAATTTGTTGGATATTATATACCATTTGGACCAATTATATCTCACCAATTCAAACTTTTGGTTTGTTTATCCACTCATGGTGTGTCACCAAACTTTGCTCTAAAATGGTCTTTTCAGTGAAATCGGTGGACTTTGTCAACATGAAGCAAATTTTTAGAACTATGGAACCAAGTACTAAGCCATTTGGAAAGCGGCACTCTGCAGAGTTCAAGTATTAACCTTGACCCAAAGTTCACCTCTGATTTCCAGTTGAGTCTGTGCAAGGTTTACATTGAAGCCTGAGGGTTTTCTTTTTCCAAGCAGGAATTTTTTTAAATATATTGTTTCTTTTTATACTGTATTATTGCTTTCTTAAAACTAAGAGAGCATATTCAACTCTACTGTCAGTCCTGCTGCAGCGCCCTATGACTATTCAAGCACACATTCAAAGCTTTCCCACAGGGATTAATAAAGCATGACTTAACTTACTCACTGTAGTCTATGTCGAAGTGTGCCAGTCCGGCCCCTGAGAAGAAGGACCCTCTTTCCACGTAGATGAAGCAGTGTTTGCTCTCCTTCTCCTGAATGACCTCTTTGACCCCTGAGGCCCCCTGATTCATTAGGTTCCAGCCACGGATGCAGCCGTCGAGTCGGGGATTGATCTGATAGAAGAGCAGAGAACAGTTTGGATTTTATGTGTCAAACACATCCATTTAGCCCTGTCTGTGATAGTTATTTCTCTATTGTGACGTGGGCCAGCTTACAGGCTTCATGACGTTGTCGGTGCGGTTGGGCAGCCCAGCGATGTAGACTTTGGTCTCCAGTTTGCCGTTGACTGAAGTGAAAAGATTCTCGGGGCTGTTGATGCTCATCACAGCCTCCTTACTGATCTTCACGCTGATGCTGCTTTCCAGCTCGTCCACCGAGATCTGTGTACCACATAGACAATATCACACTGCTGACGCCTTACAGCTTTCAGAGCAGAACCTCTGTAATCAGTTCAGTTTATCGATCAAGACATCAGCAATCTCTCTTTCAGCTAGAAGGAAGGAACCTGCTTTTTCTGTCTGCGTCAATTCACTGATGTGTCGCACTACCTTACCACATGCCACTGTCCATCATTGATGGCTTTTCCTCCACTTGTAACCTTGTAGGTGTGCTGGTTTTTAAACTGGACTTCAATGCGACCACCCCTTAGTCCCAACATGAACCACGAATCCGGGGCAGACTCGGCATACAGAACAAC
Organism: Brachyrhaphis terrabensis; assembly: GCA_903067065.1. NCBI lineage: Eukaryota > Metazoa > Chordata > Actinopteri > Cyprinodontiformes > Poeciliidae > Brachyrhaphis > Brachyrhaphis terrabensis. The sequence continues at coordinate 31,201 of CAEGAG010292435.1, forward strand.
TCCCTCTGGGTCAAAGGTTCGGAAGTCAAACTCGGCGGCGAATCTATCGGGATGAAGACAAAGAAAGATGGAATAACCCTCTGGACAATCATGACTGACATGGATGTAGTCATGGTAACAGTATCTTCAGCATCTCTTATTATGCTACAGAGACTTCAATATAATTCGCATAAAGAAAAAAAAGAACCACACTGTTTCTATTTCGGTGTTTGAGATGGATAAAGTATTTGAATAACAGTGGCTATTGCACCACCATTGATTGCTTAGTACTTTTCAACCAGCAAAGCTGGGTCCTAAAAGAAGTTTGCTAAGGCTGGGTGAGTATTCAGGAATAGCCTAATGTATGAAACCCATTTGAGTTGACAAAATGCAGATCATATGGGCAAAACCAGTGGGACATCTTTTGTAGATCTTCCGTCTAAAAGGTGTTTATTATGGTTCTTGTTATAATATAATGTCAATTCACAAAATGAAGCAAAATATTCAGAAAATCTATCACATCTATAATTCATGTGGACCATCCCATCTGGAGTAAAATTTTCAGACAATTTTATTTATCTCAAAGCTCAAAGGTGACGGCACTTTTTGCTAGGGAGCCAGGGAATTTTGTTTCTTGTGTAGAATACATCCGCAGTCTCAAAAATGTTCAGTGATTGAAAAAAGACTGAACCACAGTTACACTCATCAGCATATGCTTGTTAAACACCTACTTTGTGTTTTCAGGAAGGCGAAAGCGCAGGTAGATGACTGGAAAGCCTGCAAACTGCTCCCCTAGGTAAAGCATCTCAGGGTGTTTAAAGTCCTTCAAGTCCACGCAAACGGGGATTCTCTCGCAGTATCGCTCGTCTGCCGCCAGCTGTAACCCCCGACGGCCGTCACAGTGGCACGAGTAGCTGCCCACCGTGTTTTGACACGTCCCGTCACACGAATGCGTCTCGCACTCATCCACATCTGCAACAATGAGAAGAAAATTTTAAGAGACATTCGGATTGCTTGGTGAAATGCACGTGGAGATAGCCTTAGAGGTAAAATAATAATAGAAAAACAACAACTGGAAAGCAAAACAACTAGCAAAACGTAAAGAAGGTTCCACATGCTGAGAGTCACTAATGTATTCAAGACCTAAAATGACATTATGTACATGTCAGGTGAGGCAGAGCCTGGAAGGGTAAAGATCTCACCATCGCATGTCCTGGAAGTGAAGTTGTATTTAAATCCGAGGGGACACTGACACTCATACATGCCTGGTGTGTTGACACATTTAGCTGGTTGTTCACAAATACTGGTGTACAACAGGCACTCATTGATATCTGGAAAGAAATACAATAACAGTCTTCTTAGACATCAAAATATAAACTGCTTAAGGAATATTTATAGGGTTTACAAGATGAATCAAATGTATGCCATCTCTGGAAAAATAAAAAAGCATCTTATTTGGGAATTTATGTGACACCTTAAAATGTCACAAGAATTAGATTAGAATCAGTTAATAGAAACAGTGGATAACAGCAGAAACTCAACATGACGCTCACATGCACAATATGGAACAGCAGAGCGGCTTACTCCCTGTAACCCATCAAATGAAAACAGAAAGCCAAATCATCAGACCGCATGAGTTCATGTTTGTGAAGACTTTGTACTGGACAACACTCAAAGATAAACAGTGAGCTACCCACACAGAACAAAACAGGAAATGTCCAGATGATCAAAAATGGGACAGTGGACGTCTAAAAACCGTATGCTATTTCAAATAGCCTAGAGCTATTGGGCTGTTTTGGTGTTTTCAGCAGATCTGCTGGCCCATCGGGTCAGAAATAACAAATGATGTCCTCCCTGAGGGCAACAGCTGGGGGAGCAGAGTTTGTGATTTAAGGCATGAAGGGTTCAACTATCCACAGGAATAGCAAGAAAAGTATCAGAATGAAAAACAAACTGTCTGTGTGCTCAGCTGTTGAGTAGAAGGTTTTTTTGACCGTGAAGTTGTAAAAACCTGCCAGAAATCATTAAAAAACAAACAAACAAAAAAACCCAGATCTTACCAACACAGTTGATCTTGTCATTGATGGCGAAGCCTTCCTCACACAAGCAGTGAAAACTACCTGGTATGTTGTGGCATTTTTGGTTGCATCCTGCTGGAAACTCAGGATCTGAGCACTCGTCGATATCTGCAGAAACCAACAGCCAAGACAAAGCAATGTTCAGTCACTAAAGGGCTTAAAATGATTTTCAGTCAAAGTTTAAAAGCACCATTAAAGTAAACACTCGTGCTCAAAAATCCAACAAAAAAAGAGACAAATAATGATAACTGACCATCCTCACAGCGCTTCCCCTTCCAGCCTGGCTTGCACACACACGTGAAGGAGGCCTGACCGTCGACGCAGCGCTCTGAGCCCTCCTTGTAGCACGGGTATGGTGAGCACTGGTTACTGAGCTCTGGTTTAGGACACACCGACCCACAGGGCATGACGCTGGCAGCAATTCACAGCAAAAGCAGACCCTGTGTTAAAATCTCACCCGTTACGCAGGTTCGAAGGTCAGGCGGGATGTTTGACTGCGAGTTGTGGTTGTTGATGCCGACGCGGTGGGAACCCAAACACACTGCAGAAAGAAGAAAATGAGTCACGGGTGTGACAGCACGAGATGCTGAAAATAGCAAAAAATAAAAGTGAAGATAGCAAACTCACAGACATATCTGGGGTAGAAGTATTCCTGCAAAAAAATGCAACAGATTGACAAATGTTAGATGTTTCATACTTCAGGACTTAGAACGAAATACGTCCAAAATCAACCTAGAACCGGTGTTCTGAAGAATTAATTATTTAAATCACCAGTGCTACAATTATTGGCATCCTTAGCATTTGTCCAAAGTTAAAGTACCTGAACCAGCGTCTTAGTTTTTATTTACATTTCCTTTAGGTTGATCAGACTTTATATGAACCTTTAATTAACAATCCACTTTTAAATGGCATTTATCCCTCCAATATGCAACATGAGCAGGATGGAAGAAGAGGTAAAATAAAACTCTTTGTTAAAGAGCTGCAGGTAAAGAGTGACATCTTCACTGTCACCAAGTCTCCATAGCAACCAGTAGATGCTATTTACAACAACAAACCCTCCAGGTGGGTCTGAAGACAGAAAAATAATTTAAGTTCTATTGCATGGTGGAGGACTGTGATGCTGTGGGCTGCTTTCTATTCCAAAGGGCCACGGATCCCTTTTAGTTCACACGGCTTCATGGATTCTTGGATTTTTTTGTAAATAAACATGGCACGAGTTAAAGTCTGAACAACCAGGAGTTGACCCACTTTTTATTCATCTGGTACTTCTGTTGCTTTTCTTTCGATGATTTAAACAAATGACCTAAAACACACATTTGAAGATGTGAACTTAAGCTTCTCTCAAAGTTTTCAAAGACTTTCACAAATCTGAAGCATGATCTGCAAATGCAACTTCTAGTGAAGCTGGAGGATTTTTGCTTTACATTTCTTCCAACTTCACTGCTTGTGTGTTCTTTCAGTCCTCCCCTATATTCTGTTTCATTCCCATTCCTGATACTCCTCTCCTTTATTTTCTGCTGAAGCTGGTTTCAAAATCTGACATATCCTGAAAATGCAGCAACATCTGACCTAACCCCCGGGGACCCTTACCGTCTCGGGGTGGTTCTCGAAGATCTCCCTTGCCTCCTCCTTGTTGCACACCTCCTCGATGCACTCCCTCTCCAGGTTGCCCTTCTTGCTCTCCTCGAACAGAGAGTTGGCCCTCCGGTGCCTGCTCAGGAACTGAGAAGCTGTATTCTGGTTCAGGACTAACACAGACACCCTGGTTCAGAAACAAGCTCCAAACAACCACAGCTTCTTTGTGTAAAGACAATAGGATTTTTGCTGATTTGTAGGTTCCTCTAGTGATTAATGCAATATAGAAATGCAACAAAGCCTGACTGATCCCCGCAGGAATGCAGCTGAGAAGTCTCTTCCCTCATGACAGCTGGCCCATATGTTTCTGGACTAACCTGATTGTTTCTCTATGAACTGGCAATGAAGAGTTCATTGCGAAACCGTTATTTCCCAGAAATAGCCCCCCTAGTTGCTGTAAGCGACTCATGTTGTCCAGGGTTTTTGTTTCACGGTGTATGAGATTCATGACCCTCCCTCTGATTATCTTCATATATTTATAAAAGTCCTGCATGTTTCCCAGCTGGTTTCATCCAGACTGGAAGCTCAATCTGGGGCCACGGTTTGAGTTTTAATGCGCCCTGACGAGTCTGCCCCGTTAATGTCAGCAAAGAAAAAAAAAAAAAAAAAACACAAAAAAGGCAGCGATCGTACTTACATCGATAAGCATCGGCGAGCGCCACTAGTAATATGAGACAAGCCAAGGGTTTCCCAAGAGCCCGCTTCAGCCTCCACATAGTCGAGCCGTTCTTCCAGATACAGGCCACGGTTTGGCTTAGACTGACCGAGAGCAGGTCGGTAAGAAGAAGGGGGAGTCGGGGGGCAAACTTTATTTTTCCCGAAAGTGTTTTTGTGAACAAAAAAAAAAAAAAAAAAAAGGAGAGGGAGGGAGGGAGGCAGCGAGGGAGCGCTGCTGACACGCTATTGACGATCTCTGGCTTTTGTTTACTCAACGTGGCTGAACTCAGGCGGAAAATAGCGTTACTAAACACAATACAGGACAGGGGCCCACAGCCCACAGGAGAACTCAACCAATACACAATATTGCATATTTTAGAAATATTAGTGGCCAAGTTAAACAAGGATGAAATTGATTTATCTCCTAAATCAATGGGTGTCCAAGGTGCGGCCCGTGGGCCACTTATGGCCATCTAAAGGATTTTGGACGGTCCCCAGAGCTCAGATCTACAATGGTCTGAGCATCAACCACCTATGGCCAGAATAGGTGGTTGATGCGGGTGGATATTTTTTTTTCCATCTTTTAGGGCACTTTTTTTCACAGATAGGTAACATCTTGAAAAAAAAAAAAATCAGGGTGCAAAAAATATTTGCATTATTAAGAAAGTTTTTGCATTAATCTTAATTTTGGAGCAACTAGAACCACAAACATGGACCTAATTGTTCTCAAAATAAATATTAGTTCATCAATAAGAAAATCGACAGAAAAAAGGCTGAAACTGTGGGTCTCTCTTAAGACCTTTTCATAATTTACAGATCCGTTTTTTTTTTGTTTTTTTTTTTACAAAAACTCCACTGTTTTGTTGATCGCAGTAAAACTGACATCTTTTTAGTTCATTATTGACAAGATACAGTAAAAAATTATACATTTTTTATCCGTTCTAGTGGCTCGTATCTGAGAGTGCACAGACAGAAAGAAGGTAGTGAGAGAGAGAGAAAACATGCGGCAAAGGTCATCGGGCTGGGACTCAAACCTGTGATGGCTGGGTTGAGGACTAAGGCCTCCATACCTGGGTTGTGTACTTTACTCCTGCATCACCCCAGTGCCCAAAAAGTTAGTTATAAAAATGTCGGGTGGTGTGGTGGTGCAGGAATAAAGCACAAGCCAATATATTTTTAAGCAGCTGGTTGGATCTCTATAAAAACATACTATGTATAACACTGGATCTCTCTTGGTTGGTGTTTAGTCAGGGGAAGACATTGCAAAGGAAATTGACAAAAGACAATCTAGATGTCTTAACAGCAATTGATAAGTTTCTACAATTGGTTTTAAACATGCACACAAGCCAGAAGGCTGTTATATGCATGTTTTTGTGGACCAAAATGAGACCAAAATATAGCTTTTACCAACATTTCATCGTCTTTATCTAGAAAAAAGGTGATGGTGGCATAACTGTGAAACATACCTTATCACACCTAACACTTTGCTTGGCTTAAATATCTCTATGACCTTGTTTCCAATAAAAAACTAACAAACAACACCTCTTGAGGGACATTAAGAACAAATGACACATACACCAGATTTACATTAATATTGTATTCATTTAGTTATTCAGGGAAAAAAAAAAACATCACATTTGCACCATTCATTCAGCTGTTGTATGTACACATTTTAACACACTTATTTTAATACTTTTAAAATATTTGTACAAAATACACTGTTCTCCCTTTAGACCATCTCTCTGCTTTTAGAGGCATTTTCCTGCAAAAGGTCAGCAGACGTGAACTGTTGATTTGTGGTATTATTGCATATTATCTTTATTGCATAATTCAGTCCCCCTCTATTTGGGGGAATTTGGGATGGAGGAGGTGCTTTTACCGTAACTGCCATCGCTGCACCACCTCAGCAGACTCTTTACTGGAAAATTATAATAAATATCAGTCTCATACACCTGAGGAAAATTAGCAACTGAAGAGAAAAAAAAAACTGTTCAGAAGTCAAAGCAACACTGTTTTCTTAATAATTCACTAGGAAAGAATTTCTTTCTTTTTCTAGCGAAGAATAAAGGATATTTATAAGGGGAGCACTAAATCAGGCCAAAGTAGGGAAACGGTGTCCTTAGCATGACAGTGGGCAGTGGTTGTTTTTAATAAATGACCTGTTACAAAAGGTTTAAATTAATTGTCGATAAAATCCATCATCAAAACACCACAAGAATACACACACACACACGCACACACACTTACTCCAGTCATTCAGTTCAAGGTTTGCGTATGACAAGATAGAAAACAAGAAGCTTCCTTAAAATTCACCACAGTCATCAAAGACGAGAAGAATGTCGTTTGAATAAGCGTTCGGCTGCTTTTAAAACAGTTCAGGCTGAGTTAGACAAAAAATACATCTCTAAATAACAGTTTTTTTGATTGCTTTTTAAAAAGTTGATTTTAGAAAAATCATGACTGGCACTGGTTGGGATCCTGTTTTCACGGGAACACCTGTGAGGCTAAATATACATGAGCTGAGTTTTAGAAAATACAAAATTTGCTTCTTCTTTTGTTTTCAAGAGTCCATCGGGGCTACAGCTACACTTCACATGCACTGGTTTGGCAAGAATGAGAGCTTAAGTCAGAGTGGCTGCCTTTGGAATGAGTGAAGGGACAAAAAGAACCAAGCAAGAACAATAAACCCTGTACCTTCAACGGATTCTGAGCTGGCGTCCGGTGAGATTCACAGCGGACAGCTTCTCAGAGGAATGCACAAAAATAAGATACTTCACAACACAAGCAGGGGAAGAGGAGGTGAGTTTTCCAAGAGAGCCCTTGGAACACAAGGACTGCACCTTTATGGCAACACAAGTCAGCTCCACACAAACCATGTCAAAAATACAGCTTGTGTTAGATTAAATGGAATAGTAGGAAGGAAAAGAAATCTTTGTAATGGCTTTTTTTTTTAACACTCTGCATGTCAATGAAGTAAGTAAAGTGACTTTAGCTACCTACACAGAGTAAAAAAAATCTCCTAAGTCCAAGCAGCAAGTGAGATTATAGCTTGAATGGAGAATTTTGTTTCTCAGTTTTGTTAATATACAACAGCTACATTAGTGTGAAAGCGGCATTTCAATAATAATAATAAAAAAAATAAAATAAAATGTTTATGTGCCTAAAAAATTGGGACTCCAGATCCACAGGTGCTTAAAAGCTTCCAGGGACTGATTTATTTAAATATTCACCGACGTGCCTTCATGTCTTTTACTGTATGTGGCATCCTGTTGAGGGATGCCTCTCGTACAACTGCGTTCGTAAATTAAAAACAACTGCTTTTTTGCCAAATTTGTACCCAGCTTTTACCAATTTTTTTTTCCATTTATTTATAATTGGATTTTTAAAGAATTTATATGACACTATTTACAGTATTTCTGTTTCTAATCCCTGCTTGGGCTACTTGAAATATGAGCGCTAATACTCCCCAACTGGACCAAAATGACCCAAAGAGTCCTCCATCTGGTAGATAACCACATTTCCTTACAGTGGATTACACAATAGAAACTGATTTTGTATGAAAGATTTTTAAAGCAGGTACAAAATCATCAAAAGATGGATGGGAAGAGTGGCTTCTATTTTTCTCTGAAACAGAAGTCTACAAAACGACTAAAACTGCAAAAGTATGTATGACGTGGTGAAATGACCAGAACCCTGCCTACTGATAATGGATCTAAATGGCTCTAAACTGGCAACAAGTTGCATTATGACATGACAGCCAAACTCTAAAATAAATTGGTTTATTATCTAACGTGTCACCAATTCAACCAACATTACAGGTTCCAGACCAACTTTGTTGGAGTTGAGAGCACCTGGGACTTTGTGTCGAACTGATTTTAGTGGTGGATGCAGTCAAGTCATTTTAGAGCACACAAAGACTCTGTGTAAGCAGCTAATGACACCTGCAATCTTCTCTTCAATCCTCTATACAGATCACAAATATATGTGAGAAACTAAACCAGGCTTACCGTGCTGATGATAACAATGAAAAAGAAACATAAAATTGTGCGCGGAGTGAAAATTTACAGCTAACGTTGAGCTACTTTCAGATTTCCTTGGTCCCAGTGATCCCTTCTTTTGTCCCCTTGACACTTGCAGTCGTACAAGAGGGGAACTGGGACAAAACAGAATAATAATGAAAAAAACCAACACACACACACACAGAGAAGTGCATAGGGACAAAGTCCTTTCTTCCTTCTTAAGTTTGGTCTGTCGGAGGCTAAATGCAGAAAACATTTCACCAATCATTAAGAAAAAAATACACTTAGACAACAGAAGATGTTCAAAGTGTGCTGTGAGGATTGTTCATCCAAGAATCTGGAGGCAATTAAAGTGCGTATTGGTCACCATGAAAAGTGTCCAGTGAAAATGCTTAGTTTATTCTCTCATTGCATCGTGGTGTGAATAGCTCAGCTTTTACATCCCTTCTTTCTTCGTACTGATCTGACGTTTGTTTCTTCAATTTTTGTGGAATACGTTCAGAGGCGCTGTTGTGTGGTCCAACCGACACAACGCAGCTCTTAAAGTCTGGCATCGGGTTTCCTTAACAACTGAGCAAATCAATAAATCAGGGGATCCCTGTTGCCAAACCAGCTCATGAGTTACCTCAGAAAATTATTTGGCTTGGACGCTGTTCTTTTTCATCCTATCTAGAAAAAGAAAAAGACAGATTTACGACTCAACAGAACATGCTGGGCTGCTTTAGAGTCGGGTTTTCTTGCAGTAAAGAAAATATGCTGGTTCTGGGCAGAAGAGAGAAAAATATGCTGGGCTGCTGCTAGATAGAGTAGGTGGTGTTCTCAGACTGCTGGCGAATGTAGCACTGAAAGCTCTTGTCTCCGATCGGATGCTCCCTGAAAGGACAAAAAAAAAAAAAAAAGTGGTGTGAGGTTTTAGGTGGAGATGTCAGAGGTCAAAACATGCACACAAGTCTGACATTACATAAACAACTGATGTGACTTAATTCTCAGATATGAATGTGAACTTTAAGTTCACCAAAATTTTGTTGATATTTCAGGAAGTTGTGTAATTCTACCACCTGCTGGCCGACAATGGTAGCTACTTTAATGAGACTCATTTTAATTTTGTGGCACATTTAGATAAAGAATGTCTTCAAAGGGCCGGTTGTGGCAGAAAGCATTGATAAAACTCCCTATTAACAAGCTGTTAAAATATGCACTTGATGAGAATCTCTTGAACTAAGATATTACACAACTTTTCATATGGATGTAATTTGGCCGTATACAGGTAAAACTACAGTGATTTGATTAATAAGATGATATTCTGTTCTGTTCTAAGGTGCCACACAAAAACTTATGGCTGGCCAGATTTGGCCCACGGGCTGAGAGTTTGAAACATGTGACCTACAAGATAGAAAGTCTTCCAGTGTAAAATAAAAAGTCTTAGAATAAATAGTTCTTCCACCACAGTAGCATAGTCTTACACAAAAATGAAAAATAAATAGAAAGAAAAAATCAACCCTGTTGTAAATACATCCCATTTTTTGTTTAAATCCTCCTGCTTTTTCAAAGGAGTCATGATGCAATGCACTTTAAAATTTTTGTTTTTTGGCTTTTAGCAGAGAAACAGTATCCCAACTCCTCCATCATACTTAAAATCTGCCTTCATGTGCTTTTTCAAAAATCCTTACCTTCTTAAAATAATGGTAATTTTGAGCAAGAAGTGACTTGTGCCATTATTTTAGGAAGGTGACGATATTCAACCTCTGTTTAAAGCCGAGACCATCTTAAAGTGTGTGTGACCTAAAAGCTCCATCTAAATCTAATCTGCCGACAGAGTTCTAGTCAAAGTTCTTGCAGAGTTTAGGAAACTCCACATGTTTTGATATCATTTCAGAAATGACTTTTTCCTGCATGGTCTTTTTTGCCACCCAAAAAAACAAACAAAAACAAAAAAAACAGCACATAAGTTCTATCTAAAATTGTGATGGAAATTTTGAGAAACCCCAAGACCCCATTCTTTGTTTTGAATTTTTTGAACCTCCGTTGACATTTCCCTTTTTATGCATCGTGGCAAGATTAACTTGGATCCTCAATCATACAACAGTTTTAGCTGTTTATAATCGTTGCTCTGAGGGCAAATGTAGGTGAGTTGCTACCTTCCTGCAGCCACTTTTGAAGATTTAAAAACATCAACAGTTTTTTTTATTATTACTCTACTGGATGGTTTATTTTAAAGATTTTTTTACACAGCTTTACTAGAAAGGGTAGTGAATGTGAAGGGCACTTCACATTTGACTTAACATAGTAAATGTATCATATCAGAAGTACATACTGGCTGCCTATCTTTGTCTTCTTGAACTTGTCCCGTTTGTACTTGGTGTGCTGCTGCTCCAACGTCTGCACAGCTGAAATGATCTGCTTCAGGGTTTTGTACGTCTGCTGGGGGTCGTCGATGACAAAGGTAGAATACTCCTCTTGTTCGGGCCCGTCGTACACGGACTTACTTCCACAGGCCTCTGCATGGGGGAGTCACAAAGAAAAGAGGAGATGAAGTGAAAATACACACATGTAGAAAACAGTGCGTGAGGCAGTCGCCGGTGTCTGACCTTGCATTTTGATCAGTTTGGTCATGTATGTGCCGAAGAGGGAGTAAATCCTCTCTGTCTCTCTGTCTCCGTCCACGTCAAGCTGGATGTTTGCAGGTAAGCCGCTGAAATTAGGTGAACACATGCATACGGTGAGAGGAAGAGATGGAAAATAAGTAGAATCTGATTGTGGGCGTGCTTTGAAGGCTTCGTGTACCCAGTGCAGGGCGTACACCCCGGGGCTGTGTCTGCGGACAGCTTGCAGCAGAGCCAGTGGCCGTTGAGGTAGGCTGAAGGGTGGTAGGTGCTCAGGCGTTTGCGGTTGCACTGGCTGACTTTGGTCAGGATGTCTATCCAGTCTCGGGCCTCCACACAGTTGTTGGCTTGGATGTAAAGCGCTCGCTCCGGCTGAATAACCTGGAACATCTGGAGGAAGAGGCAAAAGTAGCAAGTAAGCAGAAATTTTAAGCACTTGCAGAAAATTCTTTGGAGCATTATTTCAGGAGGAGCGGTCCTCACATTTTTCATCTTGAACGACTCCTCTTCTAGCCTCTCCACAGCCAAGATGTTCTCTATAGGAATGCTGCACAGAGCGCCCTCTCCTGGAGGAAACAGGTAGCACAATCAGACAGAAGAAATGCAAACTAATCTAAAAAAAAAAAAAAAAAGTTTTGTAAAGAATGCAAATAATGCTGAGGAGCCAATCAAACAAAGGTATAATGAATCCATTTCTTATTTCATGTAACAATTATGGGACAAAATTGCAACTATCAGATATTTTAATGTAATCATATTTTGGATCTTGTTTTTGGGATCATAATCCCAAAACACATTATTTTCCAAAACGTCTGCAAGTTGGCTCTTCAGTATCTTTGGTTTGTAGAATATTGTCTGCAATATATCTGCAACATGTGCTAAAAGTACAACTCTAAAAGAATTTCAAATTGGCGTCAGTCAGTAGTCAGGGTACACAAACTAGCTGCTTGCCGAGTAACGTAAATCTACACCACGTGTGCTGCAGGATGAGTGTGCACGCTCTGCACATTCCCACCCCCTCTTCTGCTGAGTCAAACAGAAACGCACCAAGACATAAACGTAGCGTAGTTGGATCTTTCCGGGGAACTCGCTAAGCCCACCTTTTGTTTTGTGATAGGTGAACTCGTGGTTGGTGAGTCGGAACCATCTTTTCTTGAAGTTCTTTATCCCAAACCGGTTTCTGCCCTGAGCTCTCTTTATCATGAATCTGCAGAAAAATGAAAACGGAACAAAAACACAAAAATTAAGCTCAAGTGTTAAATTTAGCACGTAAACAAAATGCTTGTAAAGGCTTCGCCTGCAGGGCATAAATATTGCTTCATCTATATGTGAAAATAACTCTAAAGAAGATATTTGACATAAACCTTTTGGAAGAACTTTTGATCAGATTTGAGAGATTTCCATATTCAGAGTTTCTCATTCTTTACATATGCTAAAATATTCACAGCTGAAGCAGAAGAATACTGTTTTACAAATCAGTCAATAAGTCAGACAAAGCAGACAGGTCAGCTGATCAAAATCTATTAGTGGTTTTACATATTTTACCCAAATCAATAAAGTTGCATAAATTATGCATTTTCCTTAATGGTGTACAAATGACTTCGGTTTCATTTCCTTACTACTTAAGTAAAAATTGACTTACAGCAATATTTTTTAGACATGTACTAATTACTCAGCCAGTGGTCAAAACTGGTCATTTACCCCTTTTACCGTCTCCAACTAGGGACAAAATATAAAATATATAATTTCTTGTTCATAGAACAAAGAAGTGTCCCGTTTCTTTGGTCTGTTAATGCTAAAAAACATGTTCTTTTATTCACTTTGTTTAGCATATAGTAAGAATCAGACAATTAAAAACAGTATAAGCTGATGTATAGATGGAAACAATCTTATAATTTATTTTAAACTCCTACCTCATCCAATGTGTTGGAAACCTCCAACACATTGCTTTCATATTTTCTAACATTTAGTGCTTAAATTCAGCTAAGAGGTAATTCTGCCAAAAGAAAATCAGACTTTAAAGAAAACCTGAAATTGGTATGAGCCACAAAATCCTTGATGGGAGTCATTTTTCTCCTATTTCTGAAAAACAGCGTATAATGCAGCACTTTATATCCATAGAACTTTGATAAAGCAACTTAAAGCCCAATAGGTAAAAGTCCTCAAATAGCAAATAACATAAAACAAAATAATAAACCGCAGTTACAAATCTTGCTTATTTTATTCATTTTGTGACATTTATGAATCAATGTTTCACAGTTTGCACCTTTTTTGAATCAATAATTACATGCACACTAGTACATTCATGTTCTTCCAGTTTAAAGAAGGAAACACCTGCGTTGGTTTAACCAGTGGTTGAGGGTGCTGGAGGAGCTTTTCATGAATATCCATAAGTGTCTGTAGCTTGACAGTATGCTTGTTGTTGGTAAAATATGTAAAACCACTGGGCATGACGGCATAAAGGAGAGTAAAGAGCAGGGTGACTTTCTACAGGAATACAAGGAACATAAATCTGCAGGAATCTAAACCCTAAATCTCTCACTATTTCACAGATCCTGGGTCAGATCTACGTAAATCCTTTGTTTTAGGCAGTGACATGGTCACGCTCTGGATGAATAGAGTGAGGAGTTGGGGATGTGGGCAGATATCAGATCGTGAAAATGTTTGTGAGTTAACCAAGTCTGGCTGTCGTCGTCACACCAAGCGTGTCAGGAGGAATGGGATGGGCCGATCTGCACCATTAACGCCGCCAAGGTAAGTGGGTCTAAAGGCTGACGCTTTACGTCAGACAAGCACAGTGGAGTTACTGAATCACACTCTGAACCGTCACCGCATCAGGAAATGCAACGACACTTTCAATAGTTTCTTGTCTACAAAGGGATATAAAGTGTCAACAGTTTGCACATAATGATGGTGGGAAACAAATCATTTTGGGGGAAGTCACAGTGCAAACACAAGAGGCGGGGGTGGGGTCACCAAGGCTAAGCCTTTATATGCAGAAGCTCTTACCTGCCCTTTGGGGCTTTAGGCCCCTTCCCATCAACCCTCTTTATAGTGACTTTTACACTCCTACGGCCGGGAGCAGAAAAACAAGAGGGTGGGGTTGTTGATGAGTCAGGTTGTGACCTTGTTAGTGATTACCGATCAACAGCAACTGGGAGTGTTGATGGAAGAGGATCACTGTTTTGCCTCAGAAGGATCTTTATGGTGTAAAATCCCCTCTGTTAAGGGTCATGTTTCAGAGCTAAACTCTGCTGTGCTCCCTGTTTCCACTGATTTTCTCTTTTTAATTTAGACATTAGAAGAAAATGATTGAAAGGCAACAGAATCCATAAATTAAGTACATTTATTTAATTTTTTTTTAAAGTTCTATTAAATGATTAGTTTGTGTATCATTTTAAGGAAGCCCTAATTATCTACGCTGCTCAACACCACATGACATGTCATCAAGTGAAACCATAAAATAACCTAATACAGACTACAGCTTCTATAAAGCATTCATCCTCTTATATTGTGGCAGAAGTTGAGCATGGGCAGTCATCTTGTCATCTGCTTTCTTTATAATAAGAGAAATATTGAGGTGAACTAAATGTGGTGGAAACTACGGCTTAAGATTTATTCAATAACATTCAGTGCGGTTAGTCTTTAAATTTACCTCCAACTCTGCTTGCTATCGTGTCTAAAGTTAAGAAAGAATTTTACAACAGCTTCATGTCTTATATTTACATATGATATATGTATTTATAATGCTTTCATAAAAGTCACATTAAAAACAACATTAACGCGTCTCCTTACCCCTCTTTGAGCATGATTGGTGTTTCAATGCTTTTCTGATCCCATTTGCCAGAAGTGGAGATCAGGTCCAGAAACTGTGAAGGCAAGTGAAGGATGCATTCAGTCAAAGTCCAGATATTCCCAGCGCTCCTTTCATATATTTTATGTCAAACTAGCATTATTTCCAAAGTTAGAATCTTCAGTCTTTCTTTTTAGCCAACTCTTAAAGAGCAAATAGAAAACCTTACTGCGTAATTAATGGAAGATATAGTTCTATGCATGGATAAAATGTTTGGGCAATATGATGAGTAACAAACTCCATAAATAAACCTCTTTTCCATGCTCTTTTTTTCTTGCTCCACACTTATTCAGACAAATTTATTGCTTTTCCACCACAAAACCCTGCTACTCCTTCACATCGTGGACATGTTTTTAAAAATGCAGATCATTTCCCATCTTACTGTTTTTCTTCTAACTCATCCCACATAAAAGCCAGTATCATTGAACAGTCCGCCAAGTGTCTGTGAGAAGAAGCAGACACTCACATTTTTTACAGCATCTGCATATTTCTGTTCATTGAAGTAGTCGTAAAACGCAGCCATGTAGGACTCTTTGAAATTGGCCTTGAAAAGAAAAAAAAGGGATAAATAGGAGACAGGAAGTAAGAAGCTGGTATCTTTGTTTTGAACTGAATAGCGTAAAGTGTTAGACAGAACCAGGTTGATGCAGAGCAACTCACAGATTTAGACTTGGCGAGACTTCCAAGAGTCTGTATTGTCTTGGAGATGAGGGTGAGGGTTCTTGAAGTGGCGGGATCCTACAGACACAAAACACAAATGATTATTTTTCCTACCTAACTGTGATTCAAGGCATTTCACTTAAATTATCTCCTCAACATCAGAGAAATAAGTCAAATCTTTTGCTTTTTGGCAAGCACTTTCACCAGCGCTCGCTTCAGATGTAGATGCCAGTGTAAACAGAGCTCGTGTTAGCAGTAAATATCCTACTCACGGGGTGGTGGGGCCGTAGGTGAAACAAGTTTGGTGAGAGGATGGCTGGCGCAAAGAATCGCAGGAAGATGAAGCTGCTGACGGCTGTGTATCGGACATCTTGGTCAACTGGATAGAGGAGGAAACAACAGCAAGCATGTTTTACACACGTTTCTGTCAGTATCAAGGGAAGGAACGTGCTGCGAACTGTGATGCTTTGTTTAGTGGAAACAGATCGTGTTTCTAGTGACTATGGAGTATACTGGCTACACAGAAAACATTAAAATTTGCAGGTTTTGGTTATAAAAAACGAATATGAATTGTATCATGTATCCTTGAGAGCTTTCCTAATTTTATGACGTACTTAAGCACAAACAAACTACAGTTGGAGACAGAAACAACTTTTTCTCCTGTGACTGCAGTGGCTCATGACAGCCAACAGGGGGCACCAGAGTCTAATGAAATGATTTAATAATTTACCTGAAACACCTCAGTGGTTTTGGGACAGAAAGCAAACATAAAAGTGCTTCTCGTTACCCACTGCATGTACACTTAGTGTCCTTGTAAATCTTCCACTTCCTGCTATTTGCTACCCTCCACTTCCCGTTGCTAATTCCCAGTTTTTCTGCATCTTTCAGAAGTCGTTATGAGGTGGGTTTACCTTGAAACCTAGTGGCAGCCGACTCCCTCAGGGAGAAGAAGATGTCGCACATGACGGTGGGACAGCGGACACCGGAGGTGGTGATGACGTTGAAGATGCGGTCTACGTACTGGCGAAGGTTTTCCTGAGGAGGAAAAGTTGGGTCAGAGAGGCCAGATAAAAAAGCGATGAAGTGCTAGACTGACAGACTGCTTCAAACTAGAGTTCCTACTCTGTTTGTCTCCAAGTTCTCCGACTCCTTGAGCTTGACGGGGTCGATTTCGCAAGATTTGTGTTCTGTGCAAATCTGTGGGAAAGAGTATTAGTATGCTATTAAGACAGACATTCAGACATGTAAACCTAAAAAAGAAAGATGTATTCATACCTTAAACTTCTACCCACTTTTTCACATTACAAACATGAAGGTCAGTGAATTTTTCTGGGGTTTTATACAACAAATCAGCCCTAAAGTACTACATAACTGTGAGAAGGTAGAAACCATTCAACCATTTTTTGCCTATTCTTCCTTTTAATATAGTCAGCTTGGAGAGAAAGTATCCAAAATAATTGTTAAGTCTTATTACAGATCCTGCATTTAGGTCTGGACTTTGACTGGGCCACTGTAACACAGGAATATGCTTTGATCTAAACCAGGAGGCCCACTCCTCTAGGGCAGATGTCTTTCATGTTTTAGATGTGTTGCTGCTCAGCAGCCCTTGAGGTCTAACCTTGGTCACAAATCTGGCTATAATGTTCAGAGTTGTTATTCTGTCAACTAATTCTTGAATTTTATAATCTATCTTTATTTCTGATCTGACTGCTGTGCCTCTTGGTCTTCAAGATGCTGTTGTTCACTACAGTGCTCTAACAAACCTCTCAGCCCCTCACAGAACAGCAATTTATACACACACTCTACTGTAGACAATGTGCTTCACTGGATTTTATTTAGTGAAGGGGACTGCATACAAAATGCATTCTGAAAACCATGATTTTCCTTCCATTATGCTCTAGTCTTCCACTATTACATGGAAGGGACAGTAAAACCACAAGGAAAGGAGAAAGGCGTTTTAATACCTCGTCTATGATCGGTTTTAGCGTAACTTGCAGATAGTGCATCCCAGCCAGCTTCATGGTCTCATCGATACACTTCGAAGTCAGCGAGTTTCCCCGGAAAATGGTGTTTGGATCCCTATTCATAAAAAAAAAAGAAAGAAAAAAAAACAAAAACGCTGTGTTGCTTTTTTTTTTTTTTTAACAGAGTACAAATCCAAGGAGAAATAAACCATGTAGTAATTTAATATCCAAGGTAAATCTTATTATGATGGAACCATTTTGGCAGAAAAAAATACTTTCCCTACAGCTGGACTTCTACCACCTCTGTGATTAAACATGTGTTGACACAAAATGAATTGCAAATCCTCAATAAACAACCTTGGGATTCTGAATAGATGCAGCGATATTTTTTGCAAGCAAATCATAAAGAAAGAGGATGAGTGGTATTGAGTTCCTGCTGTCTGTAATGAAATCACTCACTGTGTGCGGTTGATTTCTGCATGAGCAATGGCACTGATGAAAGGCACTATTTTGCCGTAATGAAGAAAGAGACGCACGAGCGGGATGGCGGCTTCCTGCTTCTCTCGACACACTTCCCCCAGAATGTGTGCGGTGGACGCTGACACAGGCTGGACAGAGTCACATCGCAGAGGTTCAGAAAACAAGACAGCGGGATTAAAACACAGACGGACAGGGCAGAGTGGGGCGGGCGGCGTCGCTCACGTACCTCCACGTTAGCAGATTGCAGCAGCAGATCTCTGAGGGGAGTGTAGTGTTCGGAGGGGAAGACGTGGTCCTCGGTGTACACAATGTTTAGACGCAGAGAGCCGAGGTCTTCCACTTTAACGGACTTCCCTCCGTTCTCTCTGGGTAGCAGAAAGTACCTGAAGGGTAGGAGTTAAAATAAAATCTGAGTCACGACATGAAAACCACACTCATGAGTCAAAATAAAATTGTTTAATGCACCAGCTTTCTGGAGACTTTCCCAGTCCATTTACCTGAGGACAGTTTGTACAGGTCTTTTATTGGAAATATGAAGTGTGGATAAAACCCAAGACTCAAACCAGTCTCTGTTTTAATATTTCTACACTGGATTTTAGGCTCCATTTTACAAGCTGCCTGCCTCAAAAACAGTCGGTTCTCAATTATTTTGTTGGGCCCTATGAGCCCTTTAATCATGTTTAATGATGACTGGTGAGCATTTGAACAAAGGTGAAATTCATTAGAAGTGTTTTCTTAGTTTTTCACTTTAAGCTCATCACACCAGATTGTTTCCTCAGATATTTGGGGAAAAGGTCATCAACCACAGTTAGTATCATACTGTGGTACATCCAGAGTTGTAGCAACAAATGCACATGGTTTAGACCTAAAAAATGAGCTAAAATCAAATTCAAATTTCTATCTTCTTTGTTCTGATTTTGAAATTGATCTCAAATTATTGACATTAAAAATAAATCTAACTTTTAATGTTATTAAAAGGGACTCTCCTCCTATTATTAGTGTTGAATATAAAATTTAAGCTCCTGAATGTGTTCTTTAGAACAGAACATCAGTCTGGGACAGTTATTGGTGTCAAGGTATATATCCAACTAAAAAATGCTAGGCTGCTAAAATTTTTCATCATACCATTCTTCTAGTTTAAAGCCCTTTCAGCAAGATGTCATATAAAGTGCCAGTCACCAGAGTTTTCTATGGCTGTATAGATAACAGAGAGTAGCCGTAGCTGCTTTTTTATTTGAAATAAAAGCAATTAGACAATGTTATACACTTTTTAATCGAGTCTTAAACATAAAACCTAATCAATAAATTCATCATACGGACTCAGAGTGATGAAAATTTGTCCGTCTCACCAGGCATCATGCACTCCAGCTTGGCCCAAAACCCGCAGAGGGACTCGCACCCCACCCAGGAACTCGTCCCCAAACTTCAGGTTGCTGGCATTCCACAGATCCACCCTGAACACAAGCAATATGTTGTCGCTGAAACTCAAAGTGAAAAGTCTTGTTTTAAGTCCGTCAGGACAGCAAAAGGCTCACCTCAGAGCCAGCTTGTCGACGTCCTCCTCTTCAACATCAAACTGTCTCTTTGTGTAGCTCAGTGGCCGCGTAACCTACGAACATGCATCAAATTAAGATTCAAAGATCAACCACTACATTTAAAAGATTCAGGAAGCCTAAACATGTCAGCTAAGACTTTTGTCATGATCCACGCTGATAAAAAAAAAAAAAAGGCATAGTTAAGGGATACAAAGAATAGAGATGGGATGCATATCTGCATTGGTGATACACTCCGGAGTATCTGTAGATCTGTTCATGTGGCAATTAGAAAGAAATAAGATGGTCTTGCTAGAAATCAATGGGCCAGATTGTTTGGTTTGTCTGAATCAATCATACTCTTGTCCAACTGGAGCTGCAGCGCGGAGGCCAGAGGGTGGAGCAGAAGAAAAATGTCAGTGCAGCGCTGCAGCAAGCGAGGGTCAACAGGGACAGGGTGAAAGTGAACGGTATTTACTGTATTGTGTAGAAACGTAAAAATAAATATACAAATTCTTTTATGCAGATTTTTTAGCGTGACTTTAATTTCAAATCTCATTAACTGAATGTTTTCTACATTAAAGTCTTAATCATTTAAAATGTATTTGTATTCTCGTCATAGTTGCTACAACAGTCGTCAAGACCTACTAATTTTTTTGTATGACCACATCAGCATCCCCTATTGTGAAGTACTGGAGCACAGTACAGATGTTCAGGTCCAGAGCATGCAGTCAGATGAAGAACACTTTGTGTCTATGTGATCACTAATCTCTGTTTTTGTTTTGTTATGTTGCAGAGAGAAAAAGGAAAGATACAGTGTGAAGCACTCTACACCAAAGCAATGCATATAATGAACCTAAGACGAGACAAATGTTAATGTGCTGTTCAAGGACAGGGTTGCGGTCAATTTAAAACTCTTAAATCTTAGATATTGTTGTAGAGATACAAAGAAATGTAAATGATCCGGTTCACAAAGTTTTACAGTTACCTAATTTCATTCTAAGGTGTAAAAAAACCCATTAGGCCTGCGCCTAATGTGGCATCATACTAATGTGTCCCCCAATCAGTCGACTGGGTTGTGTGACCCAGGAGGGGTGCGGTCAGTTGTCTGGATCGCTTCTAAAATGGAAAAGCGACCCATAGACTGGTGCCTACTGGGTCACTTGGCAATATAACAAGTCCAACATTTTTGTTTTAAATTCTTGTGTTAATGCAATGAAACTGTTATTTTTACTCAGGATTAATATACTGGCATCCACCGTAAAAGCACATCTGTAAAGAGCAAATTTATCTTAACCTACCTCAAAGTAGAAAGTTTCTTCAAACTGGGGATTGTTGGTTTTCCTCTTAACCTTGGTCTTCTTGGCCTCTGACCTGAGTTACAGAACAAATGCAAAGAAATATATAAAACATTTTTTCCCCCAATTCAGAGCAGTGATAAATATAAAACTACAGCCAGGCTCACCTCGAAGGGCCGAGTAAGGATACAGCAGCGTAGGGATCGCACTGTCCATTGACGATTGGAAGGCCTTGGCACTCCAACACTCTGTTAAAAATAGATGTTAATGCATCAGCACAATACTGGGCAGGAGTCTCACACTGTCTGCATCAGATCTTAGCGGGTTAAGTGGTTCAAAATTCCTCCTGAAGACCCTTAAATCAATATTTAATTTCATATTATTACACAGTTAAAGGTATGATGAAACAGTAATGGGCTGTGCAGTTTCCACTGGGAATCAAAGCCGAATCAAGGCCTTCTGCAGAGCTTTTTGGTTCCCTGGTTCCCACATATGATCTCTGTACTTCCATCAATCCTCCTGTACAGCAGAAGACAGGATATCATGCCAGAAAACAAGATGATGACAAAGTCCCTGCTATCTGTGCAGCAAAGAGATAGATTAGAGCTGTGAGCTTCCAATCTTACACTGTCTGCTCTGAAGACTGGTGTATAATCACTTTATTAATAGATAAAACTGGAACTGTGGTGAGTTCATGTGCTAAAAATGGCTTAACTCAGCTTTATTATGTAAAATAATGATAAAATTGAGTCTGGATAAATCCCACAGGCACTCACAATGGCAACAAAATTCAAAAGTACTTAAAGTGAGACTAGCATCCGTCCCCAGTAACAAAAAAGGGCCTTATCGAGAACTTTGTGTAGTCCAACCTCCTCAAAGACAATGCTAGACATGCAAACAGTGACTAACAACGTCACTGTGTGTCTGCTGCAGAGAAGAAAAAACTGCTTTCTTTCTCAATTAATACAACAAAAAGAAATCCTGGAGGCTTCGACAGAATGTTATATCCCTGCATTCGTCTCACTTCAAGCATGTTACACGTCTAGAAAAAAAGCTTTTAGACAGCAGCACGGAAATTAATTTTTTTATTGAATGCTATGCGACCTTATTTGTTCAAAAGCCCTAAAAATACCCATCTTTCACTTCTATGCATGTGTCACAGATACTTTGAGTGTCTGCCTGTCTGTATAGAGGCTGACCTGCTGAACCATGACATCATGCTGTAAGGGGATTAGCGCCCAAACAGGGCACCCCGGAGGACCAATCACTTCCTGTGTGTCACTGTGATGCACCACGAGTCACACAACATGACGAATTAAACAGCAAATTACAGCACTTCCCAGAGCTGAACTGACACACATGAACAGCTTGGACAATCCTCCTGGCACACACACACACACACGCACAGACACACACACGTCTGTAATAAGGAGGAAGGTGTGTGCCTGGTTAAGCTTGGCTAATGCTGGAGCACTTCCTGTCCAGTAAGCTGGTTTATATAACCCCTGCTTGGCCTATAATACATCCAGCTTCCTCTTTCTGTCATCACGGCCGTGAGCTCTGACAGACCAGACAGCCAAGCAGACTTGTTTGTTATAGTCAACATTACTCATTCTAGGCTAATGTGCTTCTGCACCCACGGTTCCTGTCAGAGGCAATTACTCAAAGAAAAAAAAAAGAGGTGAAAAATTACTTCACAGCTTCCCCGCTACCTTCAACAAACCTGCAATTATAAAGTACACTCTATTATGGGTCAGTGTCGCCATGTCACAT
This sequence comes from Brachyrhaphis terrabensis, assembly GCA_903067065.1. NCBI lineage: Eukaryota > Metazoa > Chordata > Actinopteri > Cyprinodontiformes > Poeciliidae > Brachyrhaphis > Brachyrhaphis terrabensis. Next base: position 53,732 of record CAEGAG010292435.1, read on the forward strand.
TCATGAGAGCAGCATGAATGTGACATGCTGCTCTCATGTCACATTCATGAGACATGAATGTGACATCACTTTTTTTTTTTTTTTATTTAGCAACGAAACACAAGAAGTAAATGTTGGAGAAAGTTATTTTTTTCGGTGGGGGCGACAGGGCGGAAGACTGAAGCAAAAACCTCAGCAGGAAAGGGAACTTAGTTGAGTCAGTGACATTTGTGGTTGAGAGTTGGAAAACGAAAATGAAATCTAAAGCAATCTACAGTAAATGAAACTCAGAAGACACTAAGATCCAAACTATGACGAGGCAACCTGAACAATCAGCATCATACTGTAACTCGCCAAGAAAAGAGAAAGACAACACATTTTATATACTGGAAAATCAAAATCTTTATCCACCACTTGAAAGTCTAACTTCAAAATGCAAAAAGGAGAAATAGAAGCAAGAGATGTTAAAGCCAAGTTGACATATGATTGAAACTGCTTCTAAAGACAAGCAGGATGTTCTTTATCTGATCCAAATGTTAAGGTTATTAGTCTGAAAGAAATCAAAATTTGGCTTTTCAGTCATTTTTTGACAGACACTGATGGTACCGACAAGAGGCCTTCTAAATGTGGCATGACTGTTGTGCTGCCAAATCCAGGGTAGTTTTGTTTTTCGGGGGTGGGGAAGGGCTTTTAGCACTGTTTTTATCATTTTTATGGTCTAAATGTTTGATTTACTGATAAATAGCTTGGTAGAATGAATTGAATTTAAAAAATGGCTTCAGGTTTTCTTTATAAATTTACAACAGCAGTGAAGCTATATTAAAAAAGAAAAACAAAGGCTCCTTCATTCAAAGGGGACCTCCAGTTTGTGTTGAAGGTAATTTCTCAAAGCCTGAAACATTCAAAGCACAAAAATGAAAATATCACCAGGGGAAAATGTCATTCCTGAAAAACATTCACTCCTATTCAAACTCAGTTTCATGAGGTATCATTAACAATGACTTTTCAGGTATGTTTTTCTGCTTTTTACTCCCCTGACAAGAAGTTTTTGCCAAAGTAAGTTCACATATTGCCTGAAAATCAAATATATAACATAAAAAGTCAAAAATGTATTCTGAACAACTAGATATGATAATTTTTCATAAGTGGAATTCAATGTTTGACATAGTAATGGCTAAATGGTACATTTAATGGCTGCACAATTAGGGAAACATGCAACTGAGATACTACTGTTAAACACTGCAATATAGAAACCTACATTTTCCCCAATTTTTCTCAGCCCTTCTTTATGTTTATCGTCATAAGGCTCCCGTCCCTCTTGCTGATCTTACTGAGTAAATCCGTCCAACTGGATGAATATGCAATATGCTAATGTCACAAAAGCAGCCAGTAGTGATTAGCATACTGTACACTGATATTGCAATGATTACTGCAATTTCATTTGTTGTACAGCTCTAACACTGTGGTATAATATCAAAGCTTAACACATAGCTCTTATTTTAAAACGAAAAACAACCACTGCTGCTGCTGCGGTTGTGGTTTCTCAAATCGGTTAATGCTTGATTTACATGCGTAGTAAAGGTGATTGCTTTGGTCCCAAACCCAAAGCAACCACTTTTACCTTGTTAAAAAAATGCTAGTATATTTTAAAATTATGAACACATTTTGAAAAGGAATAGTGATATCAATTGAAACATTACTATATTTTTTGTCTAATGGGTTGAGAAAGGCAGCTATGTTGAGAAAATGTTCCTCTCATTAACACTGTGTTGGAGGGTAGTTGATTATCCAATTCCAAATGGGAATTGGATAAATGGTCAAATGTTCAATTTCAAAAGTTCAGACTTCAAAGATTTATTTGCTCATACAGTTTAAAAACAAGGCATGAATACTTTATAATTATTCTCACTTTGATAGTCTCTGTTTCAACGTCTATTTATTAAGACGATGAAAAGTTCAGTTGTAAAGCTTCACAAACATTAATGTTGCTCTTTATGGCCAACCATTTCTAAAGCTTTCTGTTCTATGAACAAAGTTTCTTGAAGCACCAAGACAAAATCATAATCAGACTCAAAGTTGGCAGACATTAGAGATATTCTAAATGTTGGTAATTTGCATATTCCAAAATAATTCCTTGATGTGGCTTCAAAGAGTCAAGGTATTAATTTTATTAAGAGAAAACTAATCTAAATATGCAAATGTGATGATCAAATGTTGAAGACATCACATCTGTGGTTAATTCAGTTCTGTTTACTCATCTTCTGAATGAGCCTACATGTGTGAATGAATTCTTTGGTTTGTGGAGCTGAATGCACGCAGCAGCTCCTTCGCCTCGCTCTCATGTGTCTTTCTAGAGAAATCTGACGAGATGACCTGCTGCTCTTAACTCTAAGCTCCTTACCAATATGTGATCTGGGAGCAGAGCCACACTGGCTCATCATCAAACCTCTTTACTGCTTGTTGCAGAAGCACACACTAACCCATCGATGGCTGCATCACTCATCCCATTCATCCCAGTTCCTCCGGAACATACAAGAAACAATCACACCTTACGCGCACACAGAGCGCACTTGTGATTTCTAACCAACACATTTGAAAAAACGTTGAAGACTTATAATTAAAAGCAGAAAACAATTCATTTCCAGTCATAAGGCCATGCAGTGCAAAAGCAAAATAAAGCATTCTGCAGCAAAACCAAAGTTTGCTGTTTCTAAGCATGACTATATGCAGCACAGCAAGTATGAATCCCTGTTGGGAACCTTACAGTAACACGAGGAGCTGGAAGACCACTCGATGCTCTGCACTCAGCTCTTAGTAACTGACAGAATATTTTATGCTTGTTTTTAAAAGAGACTATTCTTGTTTAGTACACTACACATCCCTGTTGCTTACTGATTTCCAGTCTCCTAACATATGCAGAAAAGTTACAGTACTGCAGGTCAGTAACTATGAAATGTGGCAAAAGAAGGAACAACACAGTAAAAAAAGGTTTCTTGTATTACTACTTTTGATTTGGGAAATTTTAAGTTAAACATACGTATAACTTTGGAGCTTTATTCCAATCTGCCACCATCATCATCACCATCTTGCTTATTCTGTGGGGTTGTAAGATAAATCTTACATCTCCTCAAGCCATTCTCCCCCACCCCCCTTTGACTCTACCTTTAGAAAGTTTGAGAAATTAAAGTTCTTCTTGTAGCCAAGATAAACACTCTTAGTGTTATGTTCTCCTTTCTTTCCAGTTATGGGGAATGGCTGATTGTATCTCACAATTTTAAATAGGGGAGCAAAAATGTCCTGGATTACTTTACCACAAACGCTGATAACATTAGTGAACTAAAAATGCTCATTTTAGATTTATTTTATAGAACGTGTCAGGCATGACAGCAATTGTTTTAATGAACTAGTCAGTGAGTTGTTGCCCTCTATTTTCCATTATGAGCAGTAACAGTCCTAAGAAAGGAAAAAAACAAAATGTAATAATAAAATGGTTTTGCAATGCAGAGAATTGTAGGTTCAATGTGACTGTACTGGACTGCCAAAAATATTGTGATATATGTTTTAGAAATTAACAAAATTATATTTTAAACGATTGCTAAGCAATAAAACAGAGACAGTATGAGAAAGAATGAGGATGGTTTTTGTGTGTGTGGACTCACCGTGTGGCCAGTTTATGATTGACCACTCCACTGTCGGTGATAACTTCACTCAGGCGCAGCTCAAGGTGTACTTTTCCCTGTAAGATACACAAACATAATCCAACATCTAATTTACTTCATGTTGTAAGGCATGTGAGACAGAAATAGACTCTGAATATGCAGATAACACACTCAACCGCTTTTTGAACCTTTTTGTCTACTGTACTGCTCATATTGTCACCTTTACTATCAGTACTTTAACACAACATTGGACCTGGAAGCATACAAAGAAAGGCAGTGTTGACCTTTCCTCTCTCTCTTGATCACCCTGAGTCCAGGATCCTCTTCTCTTCAGATCACCCTAAAAGGATTTAGTTCTGACAGACGGCCATGTTGGACTGGATCATTACTCTGTTGATGATCCATTTTCAGTTTTTTTGTTAGAGAAAATAAGATTTTTTATATACAATGTCCAGCTGTTTTACAGAGTCCATAATGCCATGCACTATAGCAACACTTCCAGGGCCCTTAGAAAATTAACAGGCCCACAGCATGACAGATCCTCCACCAAAACGAACAGTTTGTATGAACACTTTCATCTTCTGTTTCACACTAGATCTACCTTTAGTATTTATTATCAAAAAGGTCAAAATTAAGCTCGTTTTACCAGAGCACTTAGGTCATGTTAAAGTTCGAGCAGGATTTATCAAATACCACATGTTTACATTTGTGATGGTAGGATAGAAATGGCTTTTTCAGAGCATATTTCCCCGGAGCATGTAGCAGACGGGGTATCATGGTTTTTATGCAGAAGTGCCGCTCTTTACTGCCATTCTCCAATATTTCATTTTACTGACTTACAGGATAAATTCACAGTTAACTGAGATGCATATCTAAAATTTTCAATCTGAAAATTTCCTGATTTTAATTTTTTTTTTTCTTTCTATACACCCCTAAAAAGCGTGCCAATAATTGTGGCACAGCATTCATATTTATTTTTTATCGAATCTAATAACACCATACAGCATTTTCTAATCTACAGACTTGTTTTCATGTTGTGAGACGCTCAATTAAACACAGTTTTAAGCTTGTCATAAAACACAGCGAAGCGCGCTGTAATGCTGATGAAGAAATCATTTTACACGCCAACAGACAATATTTCTTCTTTCAAGATTTGTGTGTTTCTGTTTGGTTCTTTATTAATCAAAGTTAATCAGCTGTAAACAAGCGGTAATTCCCCCCTGACAGTGGAGCAGAATAACTGTGGCTGGCCATCATGCTGGAGATATTTTCCTTCTGAAGTGATTGGATTAATGACATAATGACAGTGTAGTGGTGCAGCTGTCTAGAAAAGCTCCGTTAATTAACGGCATCAGTATGCAAACTCACAGGCGCTGCTGCTTCTGGGAGATTCAAACGGAGGGAATACACACACGCATGCTCGCACACATGCATGCGTGCACAGGTCAAACAATGCGTCCTCTATTGAACAGAGAAGAGAGACACTCTATCTTCCTACTTCATTTGATCCATCTCCTTCGCTTTTCTCTCAGAGCTGTGTGTCTCTCACGCATCCTTCCTCTTCCCCAGCTCCACGGATGAATGTGTCTCTGTTTCAGATCGCTGCTCCGGGGCTACACACACCCATCTGTCTGCAGATGTTACTGCTCACTGTTCACTCTGTGTGTCTGCGAGTGTGGGTGACTGACAGTGCTGAATAGTGAATGGCAGAAAATGTTGCACACGCAGCAAACAAAGCACGATGAATGAAAGTGGCGAAAAGGCACTCAGCACGTAATAACTGGAAGAGTTTTTTGGAAGCTGCAAGCACATCGTCTTAATTGTTTTGTTTTTTTTATGTTTAAAACCAATTCATGGGTTGCATTTTGGTTTTAAGACCAATATAGTTTAACCCCAGATGATTTATCTGCAAATTAAACCTTAATTCTCAAAAATAAATAAATAACAATGGCAATTGTTCAAATGTAGCCAGTTTAATGTTTGGAAAAATATTTAATCAGGAAAAAAATTTCCTTTTATTTTTGCTGAAAGTCTTTTGTCCTTTCAATGCTCGCACTTACAACCAGCACAGCTCCCAAAGGACCACAACACAGTGCAAAAGTACAATGTAACCTCCTACTTATGTGCATTACTTGGCCTGTACTCGTTTTCCGTACATGTCACACAATATTGTCGAGTTTGAAAATCTTGCCTGTTCTTAAATTACAGGTTTGCACAGTTAACACTTGTTAACATATTGGAATTTGCAGTTTTGTATTTATGTTTATTTCAAAGTTCATGCCCTCTGATAGTCAGTCATTTCTACTGAGTGTTATTACAGCGTGTGTGTGTGTGTTTATGTGGGAGGGAAAGGGACGATGTGGTGGGTGGGTTGGTTGTTTTTAGACATCAATTTTTCAACAACATTGCACTTTATCAGCTGCCGGACCAAAAAGAAGGGTTATGTTTTCATTCTTATTGCAAACAACTACAATTGGACCAAATCACATATTTGAATAGTTTTAGTTTTTATTTTGTGAAGGTAGAAAAACAGAATACAGTTGGAGGAAAATGCAAAAATACTGGAGTTTCCTCCTACTGATGCTGCCTTACCAACAGCTACTGAGATGTTTGAGGCTTTACCATGTCTTTTTGTTCAACAAAAAGACATCGTAAAGCAAAGGCTGCCACTGGATAAATATACAGTTCAAGACTGGTTTGAATGTTACATTCAAACAAATTCAAATTTGGTTGTAATCAGATCATTCTGAATAGAAAAGGATATAAACTTGGCCTCTTTCAAAATCATCTAGAAGGTTTTGCATATGTTTCCTCTTCTACTCACGAACAAAGGTCAGTGGATGTTTTTTTTTAATTATTACTATTTCCACAGAAAACACAGAGATCCAGGTGACTTTGACCCTGCAGGTTTGAATGTTTCAGGTGCACACAGGCTGTGTTTGTTTGGGTTCTGTCCCGACTCCCAACATTAACACACAGACACAGTATCGTACAAATACACACATGCATATCCAGGGCGAGGCACTGGGTGATTCCTGCTTTGATATAGGAAATTCAGAAGAAATTGTTTGTGTTGTGTGGAATATTTTAGCTTTCTCTTCTTTAGCTAGCGAATGATGTTTAAAGTGACTTTCTCGGTAATGCAGACATTAAAATGTCCTGATCTAAGGCGTATTTAAAGCATCATAAATACGCTACAAGCACATGGCCCAGTTAAGAAATCGAGGTAATATTCATGAAGTTCAGTTGAATAAATTGCTCTTCTACAGCTATTTGAAAGAAACCAGAGATTTCTCCAAAGTTAAGGAGTGACAACCTCAGGGGCCTATTATATGGCAGTTTAACAGAGGAACTGGAAGGATTATTAAAAGATCAAAAGGAGCAGAAATACAAATCTGTCATGTAAGCAGGCCCAAAGCGTTGTATGATAATAATGCAGTTTAGATCAACTGTGACTTTCACTGGAACCAGTCGACTAGAGATCATGAAATGGGAGGATGTGCCAGTTAAGTTTTGGTTGGTTGCTGCTGTATCCAGAGCTTTAGGTCTAATCTTTGTAGCTGACTGTTTTGGGACAAAAGACAATTCTGACCTAAAAACAAAAAAGCAGATGATCAGTTCTTAAACTTATTTATACGTCATTCATTTTTAAAAACTAAGTGTGTGTTATTCACAAGATGGATGTGTGTAACACACATCCATCTTTCTTTGGATGTGTGTTATTTGTATTTTTTTATGATGTTTTGTCAGCTACAATTTATTTGAAGCTGTGTTTGGATATGTTTTTAAACCAGAATGACCTTTTTTGTCATAGTTACATGGCAAAATGTGATAGAAATGTAGAAAATTGTCAGGTAAAAGACAAAATAATTTAAGAAAAATCAGCCAAAATACGCAAAAATCTTCCATATATTATGATGAACAGCTTGGGGACTCGGAAGTAAAATAAAAGTAAATTACAGACTCAGAGACTTTACACATGAATATAGAGATCATGCACTTGCTGCTCACTGGTCAAAAAGTTTAGGAGTGAAAACATTTTACATATTCATGTCATACTTTTCCATCCGAGTATAAAAACAGACAACCATGGATTCTTTATGATAAAAAAAACAAAAAACAAACAAAGAGGAAAAACTGTGTGGTGTTTGGAAAGCTTGATTCTGTTTTCTCTCTGTACTGACCTGCACTTCTGAGTCAGCGCTGACAGGCTGCAGCTGGAACCAGGTGTCTTTCCCATGGTACTTTTGCAGGTCCTCTTTCTTCACAGCAACTTTGCCTACACACACACATGCACACGTCAGCAAACAAAGACAAATGAGCTCCAAACGCGACTCACTTTATGCTTTCCAAAAAGGCCTACGTGTTCAGATTTAATCTACAGCAAAAGCTCGACAAAGGCCCACGCACAGCGCTCACATGTCTGCTCACGCTCTGTAAATCCTCAAACATCCATCCATCCATCCATCTCTGCGTAACCCAAACAGGCACCTGAAGAAGAAATACACACAACATGCACTGCGGTGGCCTGGAGATAACCCCAGGAAGCAAATCGTACCACCTGCAATTATTCACACTCACACACAATCAGGGCGGAGTTGTGAAGATATGTCAGTTTGTGGTAAGTGATCAAACCCACTTAGATTTCTAGAGTCACACCCGAAACCACTGAGAAACTTCCACTCATCGCAAACACACAGGGATTATTAATATAAGAGCGCAATGAAAGGTCATAGGTCACACAGAAAAATCAACCGGTAAATTATTATTCTTCTATTATTGCAGTAGAAGAGATAAACACTGAAAATTTAGCTGCAGTGTTTTGTGGAGGTATTATTATTATTTTGGCCATTTATTAGGCTTTTTGTATTCCAGTTCCAGTTGTATAGCTGAGTTTTTACTGGATTTTCTTCTTGCTGTTTTCTAAACTTCAAGACAAATCTGCCTTAACTGATTTGTATATATGTTCTCATGTTTTTTCCCATTTTTAAAAGTGACACACCATAAATATACCCAAAGGAAACTACAAGTTTTAGTATTTATAAATTCCGAGACACACTGATCAACCTTAAAAATAAACAAAATTTATTTTTAGGGGAAAATGTGTGCCACCAGTGATTTTATAAAGAATATACTTTATCTTTACACCAAACTCTTTACCTGTTGAACAAGTGCTCTGATTAAATATAGCATTTTTTCCTGTTTTTTTAGTATAAAATAATACATCTTGGATGTATATTTTACCCATGACATTATAACAAAAACAAAGTAACAGTAAATGTGGGAGATGATGTGGTGCTTGGAAAGTCACAAAACTTTAACAAAACACTTTTAGATCATTTTAAATCACTTTTTGAAACTTATTTTTATTTGCTGGCATTTAATTGAGGCCTGATACTGTAACTTTTCAGCTTTCAGCTTTTCAACTTTTTTATTTTATTTACTTATTACTACTCTTATTTTTTGTAACATTATTTTTTTTTTCTCTCTTTCTCTTTTCTTCAACTTAATCCATTGTATTATTTTCATGCAGCACTTTGGTGCAATTTTAAACCTGTGCTATATCAAGAAAACTTACATTGCCATTGAAATTGAAACAAATTTCAATATGTCATCATAGCAAACCAATCAAGCTAATGCCATCTCCCTGGTTCTGCTTTTTTCTGCATCATAAAACTGTACCAGACAAAAACAAAACCAAGCAAAACTATTAACCTCTCTAAAAGTTAAATATCATCTTGGTTGGAATCTTGTCATTTCCTTCCTGCTTACTCGAAATACTTTTGATTTTTATTTTGCAAACTCCACCATGTCATGTCTGCACATGGTTTGCTGGAGAGAAAGCAAAGCTCACAACTGTGCTTGCAGCCATCTTGCTGACTCAGGTTTGCTGCATGTTACTGAGAGGTACTGTGAGACTAGAGAATTTTAAAGTTTGAGCTTGTTAGCACTGGTAGGAGCTACTGAGGGTGCAATGCCTCTGGTATACTGACATCAGTTGGATCCTGAACAAAGAGAAACGTGAGCAACTGCAGGAACTTCTGAGCGACGAGACTATAAACCTCCTGACATCTTTTATTTTTAGCCCCATTCCAGCAATGAAACATCTTTGACTCAGCATGCTGCCGTGAGGACATAGACTGGCGTCCAATTAGATCTTGTCAGGGTGTAAACACCTGTTGGCAGCCAATCAGATCTCAGGAAGAGAAGCCTGGCTCAGTCAGACAGGGTGTAATTATTGGCAGTGATTATTCTCAGCGCCGAGGGACGATCGCATCTGATGAGTGAAAAAAACTCATACTATAAAATATTCTAAAATAAAAATTAATGAAATAAGAAGGGGATTACATTGTGTTTACAGAGTTGATTCACTTTTTGTGTCCTACTAGAAAAACCGGTGTTTTAAGATTTAGCTGCTAAAAAATCTACGACTAGAGTGATTTTTCACTGCAAGTCGATTTTCAAGCTCAGTATTAGATGATAATGGGGCTGAAAAAGGGCCGCATTAAACAGAGAGATGAGCCTATGACTCACCAATGCTGGAGTCCCTCCTGAATACGTCCCTGTCAAAAATGTAGAAGGAGAGATGTCTGAAGCTGCGTGGGATCTCACAGTAGAAATCCTCCCCGTAGAAAGGACTGCAGGAAAGAGACAGACTGGGGTCAGAAACTCATACCACATATCACTTTATTAAAGAGTAATCAGTGTGTTGATGTTGTTTTTCCTCTTACAATGTTTACTGTGTGACTTCTTGAATGAGAAGCTGCAGTTTCCAGAAAATAGCACAGCACTGCATGGTATATTTAATCTAATCTTTTTGAAATTTTTAAAGATCAAAGTTTAAAAAAAAACAATTGAAAGCAAACCAAAATGAGGATAATGGTGTTGATTTGGAACTGCAGTTGTGTGGACGTTTTCCTGTCAATTGAGCTGGGAGACACAGACGTGAACCACAGACCCAGAGACCGTGTTCCCACTCAGAATAAATTATTCCTTCAGATTTAATTTGAAATTTTGTTTGAAACCATTTTAACTACAGAGACTGACACACTGTTGTGTAAAAAAGGGCTTTATTCAGAATATTATGATCACTCAATGCCTCATAGTTTACTCTAATTACTTTCTACGTAATATTTTACGTTTTTTTGTATTTGTTTAATTCGGTCAAATTTGGTAATATTATTTTCATTACTGAGGAAATAATTCCAGTGGCTAGCTCTAATACTAAGTTGCATTATTGTTGTTTATTTTTGATAAATATACAAAACCTAATTTGTTCCTTGTTTAAGATATGTTCTAAGATCCCTGAAAGGACATTTATCCTTCAGATCATTTTAACAGGTAATGAGACTCATTCATTTCATTCATGAGTCAAGCAGGACATTTTATTGAATCACAATCATCGTCTCAATTTTAATGTGTGCAATCATATAATCCCAAAGAACTGATTGCATGCAATATTTTGAAGGATGTCGTACGTCAGGTGCCGCACTTTCACAATCTACATGTCAAAAATATATTTGGCCAGTTTAAAAGCCAACATCTGATGCAATGCTTTGTGATGTGGCTTAATAATAATTGCTTTTGTCATTGCGATATTCAGCAATAGTATTGCGATATGTTTTACTTAAATTGTGCACTCGTACCTTAATCATTACAGGTTGTTTCCCCTATGAGGACCAGAATTTTACATTTTTTTTCCTGGACTTTAAGTTCCTGAAACATTTGATCTAACCAGGTGTTTTTCATCTGCGTCTTCAGAACAGGTTCTTCTCTGGGTGAAGGGCGACACATATCTCTCTCCACCACAACAGTAACGTCCATGTCGCAACGAAAAACAACAAAATCAGCGTGATGCAGCATTAATCTTAAAATGCTACACAGTGACTGCTGGCGGAAAGCTGGTGTGTGATGAGCAATCCTTGACAGTCAATCGTTCACATAAAACAATCTGCAAAACGATATTTCAGAACATTAATGCTGCAAAATTTTACAATAATAACAGAAGTCTTAAATATTTCCACTTAGGTTGACAAATTTGCATCATTTGGTTGAAAAACACTGATATGTTTTTCAGCAAGGGTTGTAATTAAACTACTGTGTTTGCAAATTGTGTAATTTAAAGATAACAGGTGCTATGACAAGCAGATGAGCACAGAGTTGAGGATAAGATGCTGAGACATGAGAAATGTTCGGTTTCCCTCCACTACAAAACTGCACATTTAGTTCATTCCAAAGGTCCTTCCTCCCAAACAGGGATGTTTTTGGGGTAGATTTTTTCCACTTTTATCACATTTGTTGCTGGCTCCTGTTGTGGAATCAGGACCAGGAAATGAAAGAGGGAGAAAAGAAGCCCAAGAAAACTATCTGTGTCCCTGAAAAGGTGAAAAACCGTATTTCCTCCATCAAACAGAAGTCAGTTACAGTTCAGTCAAGGATCACCAGGTTAATCTGTAAACAGCTTCTGCGTCTGTAACATTTTCTTCCCGTCTTGGTGACTGGGAGTGTCCTCAACTAGCAGCCAGGCTGTAGCTGTACTTTCACCTTCGAGTAAACACTCCAACCACATCCTTGTCAACATTCAGACATGATTGATTCGGTCAATTAATCACCTCCCACATGGAAAATAAAGCCTGAAAGGTATGTCTTTCCACGAATCAGGAAGAAAAGAGATTTTGCAGCCTGTTTGCCTGCAACAAAAAGGCCTGTTTGTGACCGCTGGCTGGAAGGTTCAGCGGCTCCCACAGTTCACCTCACCTAAATGACAACCGCAGAAATCACAGCAATAAGGATCTCGTGAGCAAAGCCCTCGGGGCAGCTGCTGTTGCTAATTATCGATGACTTCCGCTGCGTGGCGGACGTGAAGACAGACAGAGGAGAAGATGAGTGAATGGGAAGGAGCATGACTATACTTATCAATGATCTAGCAAATAAATGCATTTGAACTCTGTTATTTAGCCATTTTATTTAATTTTCTCTAAGAGCTACCTGAAAGACCTCATGTTCATCATCTGATTTGACAACTGGTTTTTTGTTTTTCACTTTATTAAAGACTTTAAGTATATTTTACAGTAGAGTCAAATAATGAAAACATTCCAGAAATATAATGCAAGATTTCTGCTACTTTGACTTTTTTCTGTGTTGACCACACAAAGCAATGTGCAGCAAAAGATTAAAAGGGCAATTTTACTATCATTTTGGACTAACACTATTGTTAGTTTCCTCATGGTCAATTTAACTCTTAATAGCAGTATTAATAATAACAACATGCTAATGGTAATAATGAAGTTATAACATGTAAGTGTGCATCATTCACTATTAGAAAACATTAGCTGAAAATGTAACTGATCACGAAAAAAATGTGATGTCTTGTTATTAGGTTTGTGTATAAAATCTCTACTTTCTGAACAACTCTTCTTCTGCTGCCTTCCCTCCTGTGTTGTGGTTCTATTTTCACAGTAGTAACACCTGCTGTTTAAGAGAGCGACTGCAGAGCTTATAGCGGCCAGTTAAGAAGAGCAACTCAACCGGGCTTATGCCAGAACTTGTTAGTTTTACCAATATCTGTTAAAATGACTTAAGACTTTCTGCTAAAACTAGCAGAAACCCCGACTTCCGGGTTTAAAGGAAGTCACACTTTAAAAAGTTGGAGCGATAAAACCGCTCACACTTTCTTTCAAACTGTATATATTTATTCTTAAGTTTTTTAAAACTGCACTTGGGAACCTACGAACACCATATTTATGAAGCATCTATCTAAAACCAACAACAGGCGGTCAGGGGAGGCAGGTGTCATCATGGAAAAATAATAATGATAAAATCATTTATATTGCTATTTTCACCCTGTGGTTTGTACTATAAAGTACCTATTTTTTATTTAGCTTAACCAATTCTGATTATTTTTTCTTCAAAATGGCAGAATTTTCGCATTTTCCAATTCAAATGCTTGGAAGCGAAGCAGGTGAGGCAGCAGGAAGCTGAGCCTCACCTGAGATTGATCAACCTTCCTCTAACTGCACTGGCTGCCATTTTATGGGAGCATGCTCCTCCTGTCTGTAAGTCGCCAATGAAATGGCTAAAAAACATTTAGTATATGAACTGATTTTCCATAATTTAGCTTATGTATATAATATACATTGTTTTTTGTCACCAACTGTGTGTGTAACGTGTTTCATGTGCTGAGGAGCGATCAGAGAACAGATTCGAGGTGAGGCAGGCAGTTCTCTTGTCTCATGGCAGGGGGCGCTCATGATCCCAGACATACTGACTCCACAACTGCAGAGTAAGAGACAGTAACAGCGAGCCAGCCATACAGTAAAGTGCAGCGATATATTTACACCAAAACCAAAGTGCTGCTTGTATTGCTCTCAAAAGTTTCCACAGTATCCTCCATCTAGCTTTAGAGAAGAAGGAAGGATGTACTTCATCATTTAAAACGATTACAGTTTCAAACAACAAAAACACAGAGCAGTTGCAGCCCAGCACACAATGGAAGTGTGAGCAGATTCAGAGCTGACTGGATTTAAAGCTTGGGATGCATGAAGATGATGGCAATCTAACATGTGATTCAGTTTCTGTGCTGCTACAGTTTCTATTGGCTCTTCTGCTGGAAAGTTGGCTGCCTCTTGCATCTCCTGCTCTGAGTTGATAAGGCCAATATCCTGCGAGGCAGATTTCTAACAAAATAACCCTTAGATGTTGCTGTAACAACTCTTTGTTTGAGTTCAAATACTAAGTATTGAAATCCCTTTGTTGCATGGTACAAAAACAGAATTGTTTGGTGCATCTTTAATCTAAGAAAATAGGGTTCGTAAATATTAGAAAGCCTTAAATTAAATAAAATTAAATTAAGTGATAAAACAACATCCCAATTATTGCTGGGATGGCAATAATTGGGATGGCACTTATATGAAAAAAATGTCATTTTCTTAATTATTTTTGCATAAGAAGACGAGACAACGGAAAAAGGGGTTTAAACGCACCAAAGTGACTTTTCCACAATTTTGGTCCTGAAGACCTCTTCTTGGTCCAGGTTGACGGTGCAGTAGCAGTCCCTCATCCTGTTCGGTCCCGGATATGGAGGAATGTTTTTTGCTTCCCCTGCACAAACAAAAAGAGATTGAGTGAGATCCATTTATGTGCCGCAGAGGCAAAGATAATGTGTTTATTCAGGCTTCCAGTGATAACTTATTTTCAGAACACTAAAAGCAAACAAAGCATAAAAAATAAATAGAATTATGCAAGTTCACACCTGTTCAAGCTACAATAGTGCGTGTGTGTGTGTGAAGATCAGATATTTTTTCTATCCCACCACCAAACCTGGCAGCACGATAAATGAGATTACCTCTGCCAAGGTGGCTACTTTTACATCTCACACACATATCATACCAAGGTCTCCCAGAGACGCAGTGAGGAGAAGGACATGTGAACAGGCGTGTGTTTCCGCTGTGCTGCTCAGATCTGTGAATGAAGGAATCTGCGTGGGACATTTCCTGAAATCTTCAGTCTCAATCTGCTCGTCAGACATGTGTGACAGACAGCACTCCCTTTCACAAAAATGCTGTCCTGCCACCCACTGAGACAGACATATGCACACACACACACACACACACACACACAATGCAAAGGTGGTGCTGCAGTCCTGCAGGACCAATATATTCTGCTTCATGAAGCTGTGGTCCCAGTGCTCTACTCCTTATTGTGTTTCTCTCCACCCCGAGAACCCACAGGACTCTTCAGTCTTTAGTTACACATGTGTTAACTAACCATGTCAGTGTTTTCTCCAATAACGCGCCATCTGTACAGGAATCTGATGCAGCTTTGTCTCGCCATATTACTTTTGCCGTTAAAAGACTAGCTTAAGAACAAGAGACAGAAAGGACCCAAACACTCAGGGATCACAAAAGATTCTAACATTTAGATAATTTCTTCTTCTTTTAATCATGCATTCAGCCGACTCAGCTACCCAAAAGCTACAGAGGCCTAATATGGAATAGTGAAAAAAGTGAAATAATCTTATCATTTTAATTCAGTTGAATTTGGTTTGAGATCATCATGATCATCGTAAGTTTGAGCAAAGACACCACTGCTTCACCATATTAGCGCAATGATTTCAAACAAAGCTGTGCAACATAATCTAATTACTTTTATTGGAAACAATTATTTATACTGCTACAAAGATTAATTGCTGTATTTATCATATATTTATCGTTAATTTGATACACAGATTTGAGCTCAGGTTAGTTTTAGTATTTGTTTTCATGTAAATGTTCTTATTGCTCTTTCTTATACGCAGGGGGAAGTTGAAGCACTGTTCTTTCTGCTAGCTGGTCTGCAGTGTGCAGCAAATATGGGGGAAGGGCCATACAAGATAAAACTTCTTTTACTTCAACACGTTCCCTGTTCTCTCATTGAAATGACTTATTTTTGCCTTTTTGAAACTAACTTTAAAAATGTGGCATGCACTGGCAACAGACGTAGTTAGTTGAATCCTATTTTGAAAACAATTGCCACAGATAAACCTATGAGCCCCTATCTTGTGTCCTGTAAGCAAACAAAGCAAGAAAAAAAACACTAAACCGGTTTGCTAAGAAAAATATTCGGTTGCTGCAACAGGAAACAGTGGGCATGGACTCAGTTGCTGGCCCCTGCAGCTGAAAACAAAGTGGAAAGGAGGGAAAAAGTTGACATGTGACACTGGAGAGCCCGCTGTGAAACAACAAGACAGACAATCTGCTCGTGGATTACGGAAGTCATTTGTCCTGCACTCCGATTTATCAGATCCATCTGACTTTCCAATCGCTCTGCTTTCTAAACTCATAGAGACAAATTAAAGATCTTTTGCCCCTTTTATTAGACATATACCACAGGTCTTTTAATATGCTATGATATTTTGGTTCAGGACATTCTGTGTCTTGCATATTATCACAGTACCAGTTGAATCCTTCAGAGAAATAAGGTAAAACACATCCGAGGACGGAGGCGAGTTGTTGCATTTGTGGAAACACAAAACATTAAGGGTTTGGATAAAACCTGGGGTTTATTTAAATATTAGTTCCAGGCCGACACAATACCTGCCCGCAACGTCCTTTAACAAGATAAAATTTCTACTGTTAGCGTCGCATTTGATAAAATGACAGACCAATCATTTCAAACAAATAATGCAATCAGACCGACAAGACACATTGATATGGTGTTTACAGAATGCAGCGCAGTAGGCAAACGTAAAGCCCCAGTGAGAGAAACGGAGGGGATAAACTGCGCTCTGAGCATTATGATGGCTTCTCTGGAGGCTGATTAAAGCCCTGGGCCAATTATTACACAACAGTTCCTGATAACAACAGTCATTCACAAATGAACCAGACACCTGAGCTGCGCAGCGTGACCCACACTTCATTGCTTCAACTTGCAGACTGCAGCTCTTACGTTGGAGATGACGTTACTCTCCCTTATCTCTGCTTCACCTCTTCATTTCCCTGTTTTTAGATCCTCGTCATCTCTGCTTTTCTTTCATCCGTTTTCCAATTTTTATTCCATCTCCAACAAGTTAATCCCTCTCATTCATTCCATACTCTCAAATTCCCTTTAACCTGAGCTTTTTTTCTCCCCCTCCGACCAAAGCTTATTCATGATCTGTGAGATGCCTTGATTGGATTGCAACCATCCGGGTCATCCCAAATGTCATAGGATTACCACCACTTTCTGAGTTCTGCATGCTTTTAATGACTCAATTTAAGGTGTTGTAAAAAATAAATAAAAAGGGGGTAGATGGTGGGCTGAGGACGAGAACACAGGGACTCAACACGGACTCAAGCAGCATATATCATTCTAGATTTTTTAAGATAAGTTGACTTTCTCAGAAGCAACTTACTATGTTTATAATCCGTGAATAAAAGGCCAAAAGTCAGTGTGAGTCAGAAAAAGCTACGCGACACAGGATAACAGACAATAAATTAGATTTTATTTATCTATTGTCATCGTCTAATTTTGATTGTTACTAAATTGATAACACATTATGTAAATTAGAGTGGTAATTAGATATTTTTTAGGTTTCAACATAATGAAAAAAACAAAACAAAAAAAAACTTGGCTGGTTTGCCAGAAATGGTTACATTGTAACACAGTGCAGATATTTAAAAACTATGTTATGTAAATTGAATAGTCTTTACCTTTGTACGCAGAGACATGTTGCCATGTTGCAGCTTAATGTGGAAAATGTCACCGAATGTTTCTGAATTCAGGAGGGTGGATGGTTCAAGTTTTAGCTTTGTTTATCTGTGTGTGCTCATGCATGAAGGCACATGAGTTTGTAAAAAAAATTAATAAATAATTGAAAAATATTGTAACTTGTAAGAGTTTATCAGCTAGCTATTCTCTAGCATGAAATCCTCTTTGTTCCTGCTTTCATTTTCTATTACCAAAAAAACCTGAATTCACTTTCTTGTCATTTCTGCAGCTTCCCTTTTTCATCTCTTTCGCCATTATGCAGCTAAAAGACACTCGAACAAGAACAGCAGCGTTTTCTTTTTCATCAACCACCAATGCAGCTGTCCCTGGAGAATATCTTACCACAGTATCTGAACTAAACAGGCCAAGACACACACTTGACACGACTGTATGCGCACACACAACAAACATGAGGGCATGAAGAAAAACAACGGTGACAGGAGCAGGGGCGAATTGACATGCTTGACTCCCCTCGTCAGCGCGGCTGGTGAAAAACCACCAAGAAGAGAAGAAACGAGGAAATGCGAGTGATTGTATGAACGTCATGGATGTAGTGAATGTGTAGCTTTGTTCCTCTCCTTCCTCTGTTGACCGACTCCAGTCGCTGTGCCCGTGTGTACAGTTACAGACACGCTGTTGGACTTGTTACTCTAATCTTGTCTGACATGAACACATTCGAGGATACACAGGCGTGAATGCTTTCAACTCAACTAGCAGGCCTGGGGACCACAGAGTTGAAGAAAGGGAAAGAGGGGGGGAGGCAAGGTTGTCACACACACACATACACGCACGCACACAATTACAAGCGGTGTGCTCAATCGAGTGTAAGAGAAGGGGAAGACTGCAGAAAGAGAGAAAAGTCAGCCAGATAGAAAACTGGAGAGCAGTTCTCTTTGGAGAACGCTACAACAGGAAATGAGATGAGGAGAAAGGAATTTCAACTGGATCCAAGGCGAAGTTTAAAAGCAGCGAGAACAACCCAGTCACCCCTGAGAGTGTGTGAATGCGGGGGGAAACATAGTGTCGGTGAGAGATCACCATGAGCATGGAAACAAGGAGTGAAACTGTCTTATATTCTCCCACTGGTGCTGCTCGTCTCTTTGATGTTTGTAGGTAGAGACTCATAACAAGAACTGAAACCAAACTGGAAGTCATTACTGTCGTTCTCAATATGAGTACACATAAAAACATTCACCGACACACAACACGCAAGGGTCCTCCATAAGGACATCCACAGCCAGGGGGTTAATCCTGCAGGACTGCTTCCTTTGTCGCTGAATATAAGGAAACAAACAACTTATTCATAAAGAAATGTCATGCTCAAGACTTAGGCTAAATATATCATTAAACGAATTTCCTCCTAAAAATTTCAAGACATCACCAACCATTCTGTTTCCAGAGTGTGTTTAGGGGTTCTGACTGAAGAAGACAAGCATGTTTTAAAATGATACAAGAAATGTATTGTGCTTGAAAGTGCTGCTCTGGATATTTACTTCAATAAACACACTTTATTTGTATTGCAATTTTATTATTGGAAGTATTTCAGGCTGTTAACATTACTTCTGTTTTTAGCAGCATTGCTATTCATCCATCCGTCCACTAACCGCTCATCCTTTCATGGTCAACCATGCACATTCTCACACCTACGAACAATTTACAGAGACATATTAACCTAACATTCATGTTTTTGGACTATGGGGGGAAGCTGGAGTACCCAGAGAGAACCCACGCATGCACAGGGAGAACATGCAGACTCTGTGTAGAAAGACCACAGGCCAGGATTCAAATATGAGATCACCATGTAGCTCTATTCTTCTGCAATGCATGTTGTTTATTTATCTATTTGTGACACTAACATAATAAATATGAAAAATTACCTTCATAAATATGGTTAATGTGGTAATTCTGTTTATTCTTTTGTTCTTTTTTTTAACTTATGTTCACTCTTCTTGTGTCTCCTTTGTCCACAATAAGGACAATCTTATCAACACCACTATGAGGCTCAGTTTGCTCTAAATGTCCAACCGATGAATCATCACAAGGTATTACTGGTTGAGCAAGAAAAAATGAAAATATGTCAGATGATTTTCAGCAACACAAAACTAATCCTGTTTGTTTGCTACTGTACTGAGCTTCTATAAACTATTAGGTAAAGCATTTAAGCCGAAAAAAGCAAAAATTTTGACAGGAGCATGGATCCATTTAAAGGTTTAGCATATCATGAATCCTTAGGGAGTTTGGGACTGTGAGTAAAATCCACATTTAACCTTCTTTAAGTGAATCAGCGAATTAATTTGGAAAATGAATAATACATGACAGTAAAAAAAAGTGTTCAGCACTGTGTGATTCTTCCAGCTGAAACAAAAAAATGGTGAATTTTGCTGATCTGAGAGCTGATTTCTGCTCACAGCAGCGGCAACACGCGTTTCTTTTTGCCACAAACTGTCCTTCATGATGAAGACGAAGTGGCCTAATGAGCGGAGCTTTTCACACAAACTCAGCAGTTGTGAGCGCAGCATGTGGAGAATGAGAGGTGGAATGGAGAGAGGCTCTGGTTAAAGACTGCACACCGCCATCTCTGTGATAAACCAGCATACAGTTACTGATCAAACTCCCTCTTTGTTTCAGAGCAGCCTGGAGCTAATGTTCACACCAGGCCGTTGGTCTCAATGGAAAACTTGAGCGAAACAGAAATGAACAACACACACGTCTATCTTTATGTGCAATACGACCCTGCGGGAGGAGCAGCTTTCCAAAATGTCTCATTGAGGTTGAAGCCCATGAATGGAGGACGGTGACCTTTCAAACCAGCATGGTGTCACCGGCGCAGTAAGCAGGAGAGAGGCTGAGCTCCACGTCCTGGTCAGGATGCAGTTTAACCCCCAAACTGCCTCCAGGCTTCATGCACATTTACATAATTCTCAGAAGACGTTGTTCTTGTTTTCTGTCTTCTGGAAAAAGAACAATTAAAGACATAACAAGAACAAAACAAAAAAAAGGAGAGGTCAACCCTCTAGTTCCACTCTGCTTTGTAACCTCTAAGACAAGCTTAGCAGACACATAGCTGAGATGTTGTGATGTCTTTTGCAAGCACAGGGAACAGAGCATGTGCTGGGTGTAAATTCTTGCATGTGGTAAGCTGGCATTGCTGGTTTTGCCCGCATATGGAAACACTATTGCGAAACCTTATTTAACCAGCGTCCACGTGGCCATTTCCTAACCAGTCACTGAAGTCACTTTTCTCGAGTGCTTTCAGCGTCTCAAGCTTCTTTCTTTTTCCATTCCACGACATGTTCGATTACGTTCCTTCGTGTGTCATTACTAGCAGGTAGAGGTCGTCCCGCGTGGCGCGTGAAGGACATGCGGAAGGAACGGCACTGTGGGCGAGCCCTCCAGCCTTTTATTTACCTCCGCTGACCCTGCATGCTGGGCCTACGGCAATACTTCCCAGTGTTCCTGGTACTGTGCTCTCATTGAGGACGCATTAGTGACACAAGGAGAACAACCCGGATTATTCCACCACCCTCAAGCTGCGAATCAACAGTCAACACGCATGTTTATAAGAAACCTCCAGGACAACCTCGCCTTCTAGGACAAAATGGAGAACTTGGCATGCACTTGTTATTTCTACAAATTGACCTGCGAGCCCGAATTTCAAGCCGCCCTCCTCTCAAACAGGGCCACATGGCTCCCGTTAGTTGTCGAGGGGAAGAAATGTGGAAATCTCCGCTGGCCAGCCGCCAAGTGAAGGACGAAAGTCTCAGTCACTGCGACCAAATTTTTCCCTTTCAGCTCCAGTCGCCTGAATTGAGCCACCCACTCTTATTTCCTGGACCACAAGCACTTGAGATCCTTTACAAACAATAAGCAATCTAGTATTCCTTCCAGTGTGTATTATTTTCACTTCATCCAAAATTACACTTGAATTGTAACAACACCATTAAACAGTAAAAGTCTTGTGCTGTGCCAACACAGTAGAGCCCATAAAAATAGTTAATGTCAGGCAGTTAATAAAGAGGATAAACGATTAATCAATGATCAACCTGCCTAGAATCAGACACTGACTGCAGCGTGAAAGTCTAACCTCTCATATTTGAATTAAACAGCAAGTAAATATAAAAGGACATAGCTTACAGCAGCAAAATTTAATTGTTTGCAAATGCATAACTAACGACCAATTTGGTTATGTACCGTAATCTTTTTTCTTTTTCCACTGTTGGTATGCCGTCTACAACATAGAACATGCTTTCTTGACCACTGAGCTTCAAAGTTTTCCTATAGCTGGTCTCTTTAAAGCCTCTGCAATAAATATCTTCATATAAACTATAAAACAAGTCTCCTTAAGGGAATCATTCATAACAAATCCACAGAAGGACAGTGACTTTTGGTGCTTTTGTAACTAACGGCCCACATATTTTCTGTTTTGGTTGAGTTTCGGAGCTCACATCAGGATATCCTGGTTGTTTTAGTACAAGAAAGCTACAGTCGAGCCACATATACCTGAAATGAAACACCATATGGGCAAAGAGGTGAACATCTGGTGAGCAAAAAGGGACAGGTGTGCAGCTTTTCTTATGCGTCTCTGTTCCTATCTGTTTTATATTTGTCCAATTTCGATCACAGCAGCAAAACAGCAAAAAAACATGAAAGATTACATACCATACTAAACAGAAATTTAAACGGCATATGGGGAAATAAATACATAGTTTAAGTCAAGCAAGTTTTAAAGAAAACTGAAACTGTACAGGACTTCAATGAGTTTTGGTTATCCATTCAGTTAGCAGTCAGTAAATGTCGATGGATGTCCTCATACAACATGTACAAATATATCCTGTGGTATATTTCACTTTCTTATCTTAGCTATACATCTCTGTCTTCGTTGCATCTGCTGGTACATTTTCGGGGAGGGAATGATTTTAATACGTCTAATGACCACATGTTTGTTGGTGTTTTTGTGGGCCTCCATGCAAGGATACTTTTATTAGTCCACTTTTAAAACAATGTGCTATTACTGGTCAGGAACTGACCTGTTAGACGCTGAGTTAAAAGATTTTAACCCACTTTGCACATCTGTGTAAGAGGATGCTCAGTAATGTGCATCATTATGATGTTTCATATGTGACACAGTGTTTGTCAAACAACGTTTCTCACTGTGCCAGAGAGGCCAAACGCACATATGTTGCCGTTAATTAGTCCCGACTCCAGCTGTGCCACTGAGAATTCCCATCTCTCCGAGCGCCGAGTCGCTGACAGATGAAGCACAGTCTGCTTCATCTGTGAGACACTACCTCCTTACCCAACTCCCCCACCCACCCACTCACTACCACCACCCCGATATGCATCGCTCTACATCTGCTTTGTATTAACTCGTTGCCATGCAGGAAAAAACAATCCTTTTGTAGTCTATTCCAGCCAATCAGGAAGCGAATTGGGGGCAGTTTCCTGTTTCCTGTGTTTCACCCCAGACGGTACAGGCTCGGATCCAGTAGTCCAGTTGGGTTTCCGATATTCATTTGTTCCTCCAGGAAGTCGAGGGGAGTCATCACCTGGCAGGCCGTAATAATAAGAGCTCTTATTATTACGTGAATAATAAGAGTGTGTGGCGGGTTTTCGGCTCTGAGTCATCGGCCAACCGCAGCCTCATGCCAAAGGACAGGCTCTGATGAAAACAATGTGATGCAAGCGATTCATAGACGTTACTGGGAGCAGAGTGCTGCAGGGATCAGACTGACAGAAAGTATGTCTGCTGCTTGGTAGCAGCGTAGTGTAAACTCTGCTGTCGTCACAAAATGGCATTATGAAGAACTTCAACCAAGGCCTTCGAAGTGACGACAACATAACGATTTCTTATTAACATCAGTAGCTAGTGCAAACTCATAAGGGCCTTTTTTTTCTGGGGAGTGTATTATTTTTATCAATGTAACAATTTTTACTCGTGGTTCTAATCTTGTGAGAATCTCATACAGGCACAAGCCTGTTTGCAACAAATTAAGACTAAAATTGCCAAAAAAAAAAGGCAACACAACTACTACCAATAGTACTTGTACCACAATTTGCATTATTGCATTATACGTCATTTTAAATGTGCATCGTCATTAATTAAAGTGGAGGTGTAAGCAGTACTATTTTTGCGCTACTGTTGACTGAAATTTGTCAACTATTAGCAATACAGGCTTATAATTACATTTCTCAGCAGTTTCAAACGTTCAAATACCGCAACATGTTCAATAAAGGACATAGTGTAACATAGTGCTGCATGTGTTAAAGACTAAAGAACATACATAACATCAGAAGCACAACTATTACAAATTGTTATGTGTAAGGCCGCCATACTGGATCATGAGGTTCTGACTTCTACAGGCCATCCTGAAAAATGTTCCTGACACAAATATGGAAATTTAAGTTTAGGAGTAAAATTGAAGGCCATAATTAAATAATTGTTTTTTCCTCCTTTTTCTGATACAACACAACAAAGTAAAATTGTCATGATCATGGTACTTGTAACATAATTGATGTTCTCTTAGAGAGAAAAAAAGAGCAAAAACGGAAACCAAGAGGGTGAAAACTTTGGGTTTTCACAATATGTTTAACATATTGTTTTATGATTAAGCAAATGAGAGTCTTTGAATTTAAAAGGTGCTCTATTTGGTTGTAAAAATAATTGATTTTCCTGCTCGGCTTGAGCAGGAAAATCTCTGGAAAGGCGAGAAACCTTTGAGATTTGAAATGGATAAATCTTCCACCCATTACAAGGGCCACAAAGAACATTAAGAAGAAAATCAACCATGTGTGCACAAACGTTTTCACCTAAGACGATCTTAAATCGCATGTTAACCTGACATGCACAATTTTAGACAGTAGGAAACCAGAGTATCTGGAGAAAATCAATGCACCAGTGTACATGCAAACATGCAAACTCAGCAGAAAAATCCCCCCCTCCACATTCAAGATCAGAGCAAAGACCATCTTAAAGTGAATATTACTAATCACCAATCCCTACACACACCCCTTTTTTTGATACCGTTTCTTGGAAAAACTACTTTACACAATGAATGTACAGCATAAAAACAGCTTCGGATTAGTTTACTGTCGCTCAAACGATTGTTCCCAGTATACCTGTTACATCATGAAATAATCCAGACACAACGTAATGATCACAACAAACTAGGAATTAAACACATGAATCATTTATCTTCACTGGTTTCATGGACATTAATTCAGAGCATTTGTTTTGATCTGAAAACAGATGTGTATCTAAGGCGGCACAAATGTCCTCGGGTTGTTTACCTTTCATTCACAATGAAAAGAATTTGCTCACAAGACAATTGTCTTGTGAGCAAATTCACAAGACAATTGTGGTTTGCACGGTACAGCTTTTCCGGATAAACAATCTGCACAGGTAATATCTTTAAAATATTAGGGGGGAAAAAGGGGGTCACATGTGTTGTTCACTCTCCAAGAGCAGCTGGCAGTGCCATGCAGCCTCACAGCTTGCAAAGGTGTTTGTTGCTTTTTTTTATTATTTATTTTTTAGTTTTAGCCCATCCCCTCTGTCGCATGTTTGAACTCCAAACTGGACAGGATGGACTGGGTGCCAGATATCAGTCTGCCCCATACTGACCTAAGATGACCTTTACAGCAAGGACAGGAAATGACTGTCTGCTTCTATTAAAATGACATTAAAAAAGGAAAAGATACAAAAATGTTATCTGTAATGCTTTTTAGATAAATGTTTGTAACTTTTTATGACTCAGGTTCTGATCATCAAAACATTGTTAATTACTTAATAGGAACCACAGCACATCTCAATCTTAAAAAACTGATTATTAGCATGTTATTGGTGCAAAAAAATCTATTTTTGTCGTTTTTTTAAGGAGTAAACATTACAAACAGCTGAATTTAAAAGCTGTGAGGTACAATACTGTGGTTATATCAGCTCTGGTCTCTCAATGCTACATTCACAAGTTAAACATGGAATAGGCTACATCCTCAAAGAAGTATAAAGTGAAAAGCTGTGTTCAAACATAAAAAAGATGGATTAACAATCAGACAGCCATGCATGCTTTTGGATGAAGCTGATTTTTTTATTTTTTTTTTAAAGGGGGTTTGCAATAAAAAAAAAAAAATAAAAAATAAAGAATGGCTGCTTCTAGTTAAGAGGTAATAACGGTATCTATGGTCCTAAAATGTGCAGAATAGCATCTGGAAACGTGCAGCTGTGGAGCCTTTATGTCTGTTATAGTCTGCTCACATCGGTTCAAGTTTAACACACATTATCAGGATCCAAACGCCAGCTGCCAAATTCCCACATTCTCCCACACGCCTTTCAATCCTGCTGCAGTTTCTGTTTACTTTCTCAGTTGTTGTTTTTTTTCTAATTATTTGCTGTTCTTATCGTTGTGCAGAGGGGCTCCAGTGTGATCTGAATTACAATAACAAGCAGAACAACATCGATCTGGACCCGTTCAGTCTCCAGCCCCTCACAGCTCGCCTGCTCTCTCTGCAAATAGGGAGCCATCCATTGAGGCGTTCAGACTGGGGGTAGGGATTTTTTTTTTTTAACACCCCCAACCCCCTTTCTTCTTCTTACCTATTTTTATTTTTACGCTCTGGAAAACCCGAAGACCTTCTTCTTCTACCGCCATGGCTTCACCGTAGGTCTTTCCCTTTTGAAGCTTAAATGAAGGTTGTCCTCCACGGCTGTTATTTCTGGCCTCTCCAGCGCTCGGATATTCCAGGGGCTTTGCACATCTATGTTCTGCGGACAGCGACCATTCTCCGGTCCGACCGCTGCTCCTGCTGTTGCTGGAGATCTAGTGAGCGGATTGAGCTCCAGCCCAGCAGCAGCAGCAGCGGCAGCAGCAGCGGTGAAGGAGTGGCCCCACACAACACCGCCCATCGGAGGGTATGGAGGGTAATCCGTGCCCTGCAGGGGCGGTGCAGAGGAAACGCAGTCCATGCAACGGATTTCAAGTAGTACTGCTGCCCAGGGAAAGGCAAAGTGTAGAAGAAAAAGCATCTTTTTTTCTTCTAGTTAAACAACTTCTTGTTTATTGGAGAGTTTCTCACAGAGTATATGTGCTGCTGAGGCTGCAGCATCTTGAACTAATGAAGAAAGGCAGGGAGAAAGGAAGCAATGAAGGAAAGAATGAAATGTAAGTGTAATATATGCTAATGAACTGTACACCAGAGCTACAATAAAGCTGCAGTATGTAACTTTTGTAAAGAATATTGTCTTATTTCTCTGTTAAAACTGTCACTACATGTCTTGACTGCATGTTATGAGACAGATAATTTGTCCCCTCTGTCTCTCCCCCGCTTGCTCTCCATTACGCTGCAACTAGCACAGGCCTGTCACTAATGCTCAGGCTAGTTAGCATGGCCACTGATGATGGCGGACAAATGGTTTTCCTGTAACAGTAAAAGTTGCTTCCCTATCATTGAGCAGCAAGTACATGAGGTTGTTTGACAGCACTAAGATACTCCTCCTGGTTCTGATTGGTTGTTTTTGACTGGGAGCGATACATTTCTTTAGACATTAATAGTCACTCAGGCAGGACTTGGAGGAGCTCAATCTTTTCACAGGTTATCTGTCTCATAATATACAGCAGTGTTTTTCAACCTTTTTTGAGCCAAGGTACATTGTTTTCATTGAAAGAATCACGAGGCACACCACCAACCAAAATGTAAACAAATGATACTCTATAGTCGCATAATAACATATATTAATTCTTATC
This sequence comes from Brachyrhaphis terrabensis, assembly GCA_903067065.1. Classification (NCBI taxonomy): domain Eukaryota; kingdom Metazoa; phylum Chordata; class Actinopteri; order Cyprinodontiformes; family Poeciliidae; genus Brachyrhaphis; species Brachyrhaphis terrabensis. Next base: position 81,333 of record CAEGAG010292435.1, read on the forward strand.
ACTAATTATCTTGTTTTAACGTACAATGCTATGTACCTACTGCCATCTAGTGATAAGG